>UCOK01019332.1:55605-67270 GCA_900474325.1 Synergus umbraculus
TCTCTCTCTCTCTCTCTCTCTCTCTCTCTCTCTCTCTCTCTCTCTCTCTCCGTCCCCCCCTCTTTCTATCTCTCTCTCCCTCTCTCAAACAGGGTCTGATTATAGAAATAGGTACTACCCTGGCGGAAGGTTCGGATAGAAAAAAATGTATCCTTTTGAATCAATTTCATTCCGGAATTTGTATCCGAAGCAAACAGTTTCATTCCGATCTAATCCCAAGTCCGATCAAAGATTCCTATCCTAATCAATCCGAGGTCGATCTAAGGATTCCTATCCGATTTAATCCGAAATGAAAAAGAGGATTCTAATCCGACCTAATCCGAGGTCTATTCTCGATTTCTATCCGACTGAATCCGAGGTTAAAGGAAGAATTTTAATCCGAATGAAACCGATCTAATCGGAAGTCAAAGAAAGGATTCAATTCGAATGAATCAGACCTAATCCGAAGTTTAAGGAAGGATTTCAATCCGAATGAATCCGATCTAATCCGAGATCGAAGCAAGGATTCCAATCTAAAGTGAAGGATGCTGTTCAGTGACATATTTGCACTTACATTTTTTTAAATATAAATTTTATTTTTAAGTGATTAGTCACAACTTTTTCAGATTCATTCGGATTGGAAGGGATAAAAAATAAGTTCGGATTCATTCGGATTAAAGTTAAAAATTAGAAAGGATTAAAAGTAGTTCGGATTGATTTTGGATTAATTAGGATTGAGGGCACGGATTGAAAAGGATTGAACGGTAACTTCAGTTTAGAACTACGGATAAAAAACGATTAAAATTCGTTCGAATTGGGATAACGGATTGAAAAGTGTGTACGGATTGAATATCGGATTAATTCGGACTGAAATTTTTGTTGGTGACGGATTGAAAAGGATTGAAAGTATTTCGGAATGTTCTCGGATTCATGCGGATTGGAAATCGAATTGAAAAGGACTGAAACTTTGTTCGGATTAGATTCGGATTCATTCGGTTTGGTATCGGATTCATACGGTTTAAAGTCGGATTCATTCGGATTCAACTTTGTAGAGACTGACGGATTGGAAAGGGTTAAAAAGGATTAAAAAATCTTTTTTGATGAGGCTCGGATTCATTCGAATTGAATTTGGAGTTGAGACACAGATTAAAAAGGATTAAAAAGGATTGAAAACATCCTTCGGATTAGATCGAAATGAAACTGTTTGGTTCGGACACAAATTTCGGAATGATTCGGAAATTTTCGGATTGATTCGGAATGAATTTCAATCCGAACCTACCGCCAGGGTAGTGATTATAATCTTTTTAAAACTCTTTTTTACATTCTCATCATAGAAGGTATTAGATTTGTGTAAAATTTGACCCTTCATCAGTTTTTGTCAAATATCCACGTTTTCAGACCCCCTGCACCCGAAAAAAAGTTTTTGCTTCCTCATAGAGAAAGCTTTGTAGTGGTAAAAAAATCCAGTTTCCTAAAAAAAGGTGTTTTTGAACATATTTCAAGGGCAATATATCTAATATGATGATCTGAAAAATTTTCCGTTATTCCACTATATAGTTGAATTTCTTGTAAGGGTTTAACAAAGTATTTATTTTTACAAGTTTTGTGTACTTTTATAATTTTAGTGAAATTGATTTTTCTACTATAACTTTTAGAAAAATCAAAATTCAAAGCAAATGTACAAAGAAAAAGAATTCCTTATGTCGAGACGAATCGAGTGACCTTTATGATTAACGGGGTATCCTCATATAAACGGCGAAAAATAAACGAGAGCTTTAGGAATTTTTTTTGAAAAAACTATAATATAAGATATTTTTTATTAAAATTTTGAGAGCATTTTATTAAAAATTCGAAGTAAAAAAAATTTGTTTATGAAATAATTGTCATAAATACTCTGCTGGTGTCCGGTTGAAGTTGTGATGCTTCTTTTTTTGGCATGAATTTACGAACACTCTCACGCTTGCTAGGTTTGTCTGAAAAATGGGACACAAATTTTTTACATTCTCATCAGAGAAGGTATTAGATTTGTGCAAAATTTGACCCCCCCAGTTTTTGTCAAATGTCCACGTTTTGGGACCCCCTGAACCCGAAAAACATGTTTTTACGAATGTGTCTGTCTGTCTGTAGATTTTTGTTTGTGAGCACGATAACTTTCGAAAGAGTTGACCGATTGGATTCTCCTTTGGTATACTCTTTTAGTGTCCTAAAATGAAGGTCAAGTTCTTTGGCCAGCCATTTTGAATGAAAATTCAAAAAGTTGGAGCCTTTTGAAAAATTTTGAAACCACTTTTTTTTTTAATTTGAAAATTCTAATGACGGATGTTCGTAGTACTCAAAAAGTGAAACAATTTTTCTTAATGAATTTTTTGGATAAAAAAAAAATTGACAGACTTATAACGTTTTCAAAATCCAAAAAAATGAAATAAAACTTGAATTAGAAGCCAAGAAACGCACGATATGAAAAAAAGTCTAAAGATAAAAAATGTTTCTTTTTGAACACCCTATAGGATAGGCATAACAACATTTTTAAATAGGATGAGTACTTTTCGGTTTAATCATGAAAAATAGTGTTAAACAAGGCCGAGCGCGAGTGCCCTGATGAGAATATGCTCCTTAAGGTCGATAGAACCTTAAGTAAATTAGTTTTCGTTTGCGTTCCTACTTCATTTTGAAGTAATTTAAATAAAAACAAGCCGTTTTGAAGGGCGCAAGCGCGACGATCGAACTATATTAGCCCCCCGCACCCCGTAGGCGCGCTCAATTTTGCGAGCGCGGCGAGCCGCGCGCGAAGCGCGACGTGTATATATATCGGAGCGCGAAGCGCGACGATCGAACTATATTCGCCCCCCGCGCGCCGTAGGCGCGCTCAATTTTGCGAGCAAAGCGCGCGATGAGAATTTGCCCGCGAAGCGGGCAGATTTTTTACCTTTATATTAGAATACTATATTGCCTAGTTACTTAAGTTCTATGTTTAAGGACCCTAGCGTCGGGTTCGCAGCAGTGCCGTTAGTCGCGTTGTACGAGTAGCGAGAGTCGCGAGTTAGATGCGTTTGAGAATTCGAAGCGAAACGATATATTTTTGAGTAGCGTGATGCCTGTGTGGTGATTAGTCTTTGAAGCCTGTGTGGTGTTTAATTTTGCAGCCTTAAAGGTGTTTTTGTTATTATTCATACTACAACAAGGACCGAAGAGTCTGATTAATGTAATTTAATTGATTTAAAATAAACGAACATTTGTGTTCTTTACATTTATAATACTAATACCTAGTCTGTGAACCTCAATTTCAAATATAATAAAATTTTTTAACAAAATGGCGAACATTTGCGGACCCCTGCTACTAATAAATTCATGAAGAACAATAAATAATTTGTCATGATATAAATAAATTTGATAAACAATTGGCCATATCAGATATTTATGATGAAATAAATAACTTACTTGTTAAATTTAGGCATTCAATAACAAACGATGATTGTTTAAACAAATTTAATTAACAAATGCACTGTTTGGTTATTTTCAGAGGTAGAAACTTGATTCTTTCAACGTAATCAAGTGTAAATAACTAATTTTTAAACATTTAGGGAATCTGCATGACAATCAAGAATTTAAATTGTTAACCACAATTATATCAAAGAATTTTTATCGCCTTAATGCCTTAGGCATTTTTTGCTGAAAAAATTCCTAAGATGCCAATATTAATTATTTTTAATATTCAGAAAATTAGTCAGTTACACTTCATTACGTTGCAAAAACCAAATTTCTACCTCTGAAAATAGCCGAACAGTGCATTTGTTAATTAAATTTGTTTAAAAAAGCGTCAACTGTTATTGAATGACTAAATCTGATAAGTGAGTGACATTTATCTATAATCTTTGTCGGATTCAGTAGGAAAAACTTTATTTATTTCATCATAAATACTATGGCCAATTGTTTATAAAATTTGTTTATAAAATAACAAATTATTTATTTTCTTTCATGGATTTAGTTAAAAAACGACTTCTGACTGTAAATTATTCATATTTAGTGAGAATCAATTAACGAATCACTGTCAATCCCCATGAATCCATTTCCACTCGCTTATTTGATTATAACAAATTCACTAAATTTTTAAACAATTGCTAAGCTATTCAAAAACTTTAATGGATAGTTGCTTCATTGATTCTAGGTATTTGGGATTGAATCCAAATATTTTTCGCAGGCCGGTATGCAAAAAACAGGATGGGGTCTGTAAATACTCCACGTTGTTTTATATGTCCAACGATTCCACGTTGTTGTCGAACCCGAAAAACATGTTTTTGCTTCTTCACAGAGGAAGCCTTGTAGTGGTGACAAAATCCAGTTTCCTGAAAACGATTTTTTTGAAAATATTTCAAGGGCAATATATCTAATATGATGATTTGAAAAATTTTCCGTGTGTGTGTGTGTGTAATGATCCAGCAAATTCTTAAAAACGCGTAGAGATAAATTCATGAAATTTTGCAGAGTTATTCCACTATATACCTATACTTGCATTTCTTATAAGGGTTAAACAAAATATTTAATTTTACAAGTTTTATGTACTTTTATAATGTTAGTGAAATTATGTTTCTACTATAACTTTTAGAAAAGTCGAAATTCACAGAAGATGTGAAAAGAAAAAGGTTCCTTATGTCGAGACGAATCGATTGATCCATAAGTTAAATGGATTTCATTAAAAACTAAGAAATTTATGGTTATTTATAATTTTGAAAGTTAATTTTTCGCTATGTTTTCAAATAATCACAATTTTGAGTTGATGTCACGAAAATGAATATTTTTTGTGTCAAGACGAATCGATTGACCTGTATGATTAATGCATTTCATTGAGAAATTACAAAGTTATGTTTAATTATATTTTTCAAGAATTAATTTTTCGACTATAATTTCTGAAATAATTAAAATTTAAAGCGAATGTAAAGAAAATGAAGATTCTTTGTGTCTAGACGAATCGATTGACCTATAAGATTAATGCATTTCATTAAAAAAAGTAAGAAAGTTATATATGCGGTGAATTTTAGTTTTCAAAAATTAATTTTTCTATTGAAAGTTATCAGATAATCTCAATTCAAAGCTAATGGAAGAAAGAAGAAGGGTGGGAGATGGGGAAAAATAAGAAAGAGTGGAAGAGGAGGTATTTTTTATAATATTAAAAATTATTATTCAAAATAAATAATCCTTTGTTAAAAAAATATATTAACCTTTTAGTGATTCCTCAATGAGGAAGCAAAGTGCTCATTGAATGAGCACAAAAGTTGATACAACTTCCCAGCTAGTATACTCTCTTAGTTTCCTAAAATGAAGATCAAGTTCGTAGTACAGAAAAAGTCGAACAATTTTTCCTAATGACTTTTTTGGATCAAATAAAAATTGAAAGACTTATACTATAATATTTCGAACATCGAAAAAAATGAAAGAAAACTTAAATTAGAAACCAAAAAACCCGATACGATAGGCATAACAATTTTTTGAATTTCCTTAAAAAATGGAAAATTCAAATTTTGAGCTAAATAACGCGAGATGCAAATAAAATGATAAGTAACATATAGTTATTGGTCTTAAAATTCCCGAACATTATACGAAGTTCCTTAAAATCTCATAAATTTTTTGAAATCAGTGAAAATTCGAAGAGGAATATTAAAATTTTTTTAAGGGGGGGGGGGGTAAGGTCAAATCCACGGAGGAATAGTAAGGAGATCGAACAATGCATTGGGAAGTGTTCAGAAATGTCAATAGAAACTGCACTTTAAGTACCAGCCTTCGTGTAAGGCACGGTGGAAGATTGTTCGCACATGCGCGGTACAGATATAGCCGTCTTCTTTTCTCTCGTGAATTTGTGCGAATGAGTGGTCCGAGCTCTTCGAACTCTGCGTGTTGCTTTTAAAAGTGAGGTTATATTGTATGTCAAGTCAAAAAGTTCTCGAGTGCAATAAAAAATATGTTGTTGTCGACTATAAGTCAATAAATAAATAGAAGCTTCATAACGATGACGTGCTGTGTTCCCAACTGCAATACCTCCTAGAAGAACAAAAATTCCAAAGGCCTTACACTGTTTACGCCCGATTCGGTAACAATCTTTCAGCCGGTGTCAGAATAAATTTATATTTAAGTATGTTTTGTAAGAAATATAAATGCTCTTAGAAAACCAATAATTATTTTTCCAGAAAAAAGAAAAGGAAATAAACATTTGGCTCTTGTTGCAACAATATAACCTCACTTTTAAAAGCAACACGCAGAGTTCGAAGAGCACGGACCACTCACTCGCACAAATTCACGAGAGAAAAGAAGACGGCTAGATCTGTACCGCGCATGTGCGAACAATCTTCCACCGTGCCTTACACGAAGGCTGGTACTTAAAGTGCAGTTTCTATTGACATTTCTGAACACTTCCCAATGCATTGTTCGATCTCCTTACTATTCCTCCGTGGTCAAATCATACGAAAAAAGCCATGTTTTCGTGATTTTTTTTCTGACGACGCAGTTAAAATTTCTTTACTCAACGTACAATATATTCAATATATTTTAACTTTCGAATCTAAAGTTCATTAAAATATAATATCCCGTAGAATTGAATTACCTGGAACATTCATAAAAAATACCTGAAAAACATAATCATAATCATTAGTCTTCCTAATATTTGATAGCATGTATACTAGCAGAAGACTTTATTTTAGTTGTCAACGCGTGAATTTCCGTAAAACAGAAAATCAGCTTGAAACTCAAATAGTAGCCAAATAGCCGGAGAAGCTGGTCGTCAGATCGGGCGAGTTCGGCTAGAAACTTCGTGCATTTTCGTCTAATGTACGCAGCGTGAAGCATGGACTTTTCACCGACACGCTGCGTTTGAATGTATTGCTCCCACGGAGAACCGTGGTGGGGGCCGAAAAATCCCACGATCTGGAGACACTGCGACGAATCCTGCCTTCTTTGGTTTGTCGTTCAGCTTCCTGCTCTGTTCGGCTTATGCGTGTGGTGTCAGTGGATCGCGCTTATTGTCGTAACGTCTTCGCTTTTCCGTTTGTGAGGAGGTACAATTTTTTTGGGTCGATGTAATCTCGAACTAACTGATTATCTATCAGATCTTGAAATTTTTTTTGGTATTTTTGTAATAATTTAACAACAAAAATTAATGAAAAAGGAGCTGAAATTATGCGAAAATAAGAACGCGCGGATACGTCTGCTCGATAGGATATTTCCTGCTGACTGAATTTTGTACGCCACACTGACAAAGTATACAGACCAGGTATAAACACGTTTGTCCTTGCCTTGAAATTTCGATAGATGGAGAGCAAAACATCTGCCGGGTAAGAATAGCGCGCTCGGGTCGGGGCGCTCGAGTCGGGTCGGGTATAGGTACAAAAATCCGGCAGGTATAAAAATACTCATAACTTCGTCAATTTTGCTCCAATTGACTTAAAACTTTGACACAATATTCTTCAGATATTACGGATTCAATTTCAAAAATAAAAAAAAATTAAATACCTTACCCCCCCCCCCTTAAATCATTTTAAAAATGTAAAATTTCTGTAAATTTTCATAAGTTTCTTAAAATTCCTTAAAATTCAACGAAAAAGTTCAAAAACTCTTAAAATATGTACAAATCTCTTAAAATTTTTGTAAAATTATTCAAATTTCAGAAAATCTTTTAAAATCATAAAAATCTTTAAAATTCTACTAAGAACATCAAAATCACTTCAAATCATATTAAAAAAATCCATATTTCTTAAAATTCTTACAACCTTTGTAAAATCCTTTAAATTTCCAACAGGAAATTTTAAAATTCTTTAAATTCCCTAAACTTTCTTTAAAATCTCATAAAATTCCATGAAGTCCTTAAAAATTTCTCTAAATCTTTTAAATGTTATACAAATCACTTGTCGCCATCCTGTATTATTTTTATGCCTATTTTTCCAAGCGTCAGGGTGATGTATAATCTGAATGAAAAATAATGATCATGTCTTATAACAGTTATAATAATAATCAATTAAAATGAAGGAAAAGTGGATAAAAATTATTTCCATAACTTGCTTATTATACATTTATATTATTACACATTTTATACATTTCATTATTATACAATATTTTTATACCTACATTACTAAATTTATCACAGTTATTATATATTTATATTTTTGCAACATCGACAAAGCAAGCTTTCGCAAAGTTTTTTATCTCGTACAAGTTTAAAAATTTTAAAATATACAATACTGGTTCAAGTGATATATTCTTATATACATGTTTTTGGAATAGGTCAACCGTCAATTCAACATAAGGTTGACGTATCATAGCTTGCCGCATACGAAATTCCAAATATTCTGCATACTTTGGAAACTGCTTCTTATATTTGCCTGTATTCACAATTTGCAATAAATTTTTATTTTTCAATATCCTACCCAATCTATCAATGTCAGTAGACAAGATATCAAAATAAGACAATTTGCGTGACTTGCAAATATTTTTTTTCATCAGTCTGAGCTCGTTGACGCATTTCTGATAAATTGAACGAGTCCACATACGTTCCAACAATAACATTTTATTTTTTATATTCACGTACTCTTTTGCTTCTATCATTATAGCAATGAAAGCAATTAGAGTCTCTAATTTTGGATTGTATGGCGGCTCAGAATCCTCAAAAGTAAATATCGCATAAACATTCAGAGCCTTACGCAGAGGTACCATTCCCTTATAATCTTCGGCATTAACATTAGCATTGCATTCCCATAATAACAATTTTAATGTATGATCTTGAGCAACTTCACCCCAATCAAAAGGTTCCCTGCTACAATCTATATGAAGCGGTGTTTCCTTTCGTACTGGATCCGCAACATGAGGAGTAGCACCATGTTCCAGCAAAGTCTCAACAACATTCTTACAAGTCGAATCGTTCTTAATCAATAGAACTGCACATTCCAAAGGTGTTCTTGGTGATGGACTGACGTAATTATCATGAATAGGATTCCACATTTTTTCAGGTGCACATCTGTAATTGACATTAGCACCTTGCTTCAAGATGAGTTTGACTACACCTAAACTTTCTCCTCTAACCGCATGATGCAGAGTGGAAACATCTCCCTGATCAATCTTGGCACCGCGGCTTAAAAGAAGTTTCACTATATAAAATTCTCCAGATCTACACGCTTGATCTAATGGAGTCCTATTTGATAGGTTTTTCGCTTCTATGTCGGCTCCATGATCCAGCAGAACCTCTACTATCTCCACATTTAAAGGTGTATAACGACGACTGTAAGTACAATAGCGTCCACACAATGTCCGACTATTATGCGCTTCAGGCCATTTACTACTCCATATGTAGTTACGACAAGCCAGTAGAAGTGGCGAACCGTGATAGGTAAGTGCATTTACATCTGCCCCCATCTTCAAAAGTCTTTCAACTATTTCGAAATTTTGCACACAAACTGCATGATGCAAAGGAGAATTGTCTTCTTGTAGGGTTTTTTGTGTTTTATTTACGGAAACTCCGAAATCTAACAAAAAATTGGCGACCTTTGTTCGATTGTTACGGATTGCTTCAATGAGTGGAGTTGCTCCACAGTTCGAAAACCTGGCATTGAGATCAACACCTGCATTCGCCAACAATTCAAGCATTCGTAATGTACCCCTCTCTATAACTAAATTCAATGGCTTGTCCTTATGATGAAATACATTGACATTAAATTCACTGTTGTCCATAACGTACTTAAATGCTTTATCGTTCTTTTCAATTATAGCAAAGTGTAAAAGAACAGAATAACTCGAACGAATGATATTGCAATGATTTCTTTCTCGCACAAGACATTTTACCAGATGCAGGCATCTTTTGGTTCTATCACTACTTTTCGCTTTGGGAAGTTTATCTTTTTCCTTCAAAAATTCTTCAGCTGCATCCAAATTTTTGTAGAAGAGGCACATTTGAATTGGCGTTAAGTCACTCTTGTTTGTAATGTCTCGATTTGCCCCGTTTTTAAGCAATACACTTATAATATCAGTGTTTTTGTCAAAACGATGGCACTTCCGTACCGCTGCATGTAATGGAGTGTCACCAAGCATATCTTGTTGATTGATATTTATACCACCGTTAATTAAAAGCTGAGCTATCACAATATTAGTTTCCATTTGTTTACTAAGTAAATGAAGAAAGTTTTCTGACGTAGAAGATACAAATGTGATAACTGGGCTGCCGGGGTAAATCAATGCCTTCAATATTACTTCATCATCTTCTGTTTGAGTAGAAAGGGCATCCTGAAAAAGGTCATTCACGGCCTTATCACTTCCATCATAGATTCTTCCCGCTCTCTGAAAAATATTCCTGATACGATCCATTCTAATAATTTTCTGAAACATAAGACATAATACTTTTATTATAAAGACATTTACCTATTTTTAATAACAGATATAGCTCTCTTCCAGAAATTGCTCAATTTAACCCACTGATCTCTACATACCCTTTTGCAAGTAACAATATTGATAGTCTCTATTTGAATTTTTTTGAATCTTCAGGTTTAAAATAGAAAGGAAAAATGAATTCAAATGTATCCATCCCTATTAAGTTGTATCATCTTTTATGCTCATTTAATAAGCACTTTGCTTCCTGTTTAAGGGGCTATGCTAGTTTCTCGGACGAATAAAACAGCAATTTTTAAAGATTAAAAAAAAAAGAACTACAAGTTTAATCTTTCTAAAAATTTTGCAGTATATCGTACATGACTTGATGTATTTATCATAAAATTTTTCTCAAAAAATATTCATTGGAAGCGGCAATACAAGAAGAACCGCAAATTAATCAATTACAACATGTGTTTTGCTTTATAAAGAATAATAATTGTTAGATTGTTTCCAAAATTAACTCCGTTTATAGTTTTGTTTTCTAAAAAAAATTCTTTATAAACTACACAGGGCCACAAAAGGAAATCAAGGTGGATTCTGATGTCCGTGTGACGCCATCACGTCAGGGTCAAGATCAAATGAATGTCAAACCCATTAATCCGCAAAAAGTATTTTTTTTACCCCGGATTCCGGAAGAACGGAAAATTTTACTTCCAGATACACTTTGACCTTTCAATCGAAATGGCCCTGGAAGTCATGTGAAGGTCAAATTCTCTTTTTAATCATTGGGCTACCCGTGTGGAAATATGTCATGGCGGTCTTGAATCGTGCATCACCAGTACACACGGAGAAAAATGGGAGTCAGCGGTTTAGTAACATTTACACAAATTCTGTAAACAAAACTTTTATTATAAGACAGAATCAAAAAATACGGTAAGAATTCCTAAGCAGATCAGTAATGATTACCGTATTGTTGGACTCTGTCCTATAATAAAAGTTTTGTTTACAGAATTTGTGTAAATGTTACTAAACCGCCGACTTCCATTTTTCTCTGTGCAGTTTTTCTCACGCCTTACTATATACAGTAACACTATACTGGCCCGAGATTGGCACTGTACAGTTGTACTATTGTTGAAACTTTGTCAAGTCAGACTACCTAGTTGCGACACAGAAGTAAGAGGCAATTTCGATGCAGTAAATATGTCTAGTTTTTGTCTTGGCACTGTGTAGTTTTACTATTGTTGAACCTTTGTCAAGTCAGACTGCCTAATTGCGACACAGAAGTAAGAGACAATTTCGATGCAGTAAATATGTCTAAATTTTGTCTTGGCATTAGATAGTATAGCTT
>UCOK01019336.1:0-18292 GCA_900474325.1 Synergus umbraculus
TAGAAACATTCGTGTCGAACCTAAATTTATAATTTATAATTATTTTAAACAAGGGAAATCACATTTATAAATCCACGTTTTATAATCTACGTGGAAATTCCAGCTTTATATTACTACGAGAATTTTAAAATGGATTTGTGTGTGCATTTTAACATCCCTGTTGGAAGTAAAAATATAGAAAAGGATAGAGATTTTAGAGATTTTCTATCCCTCCCAAGTGTACACTTTGCATGCATTGATTGCAAAAGGGATAAAAAGATTGGTGTGGATAGACGAATGATACAGAAAGGTAGAAAGATGGAGATTTATTTTAGGACACTAAACAAATATACTAAGTATGAATCATTTATAGATATAGAGTTACATCACCGTCGGAAATTGTCCGTACACTGAGAAACTCTGTGTTAGAAAAATTACTATTATCGATAGCAATAAGTCAGGCCAAACATCGTTCTAAAAACATACAATGTTCCAAAGACGTTTTTGGAACATTTTTAATTGATTGAGAATGCGGTAAATGGGTGCGACTTGGAACGCGACACGACTTGGGTAAGGTGGTGGGGACGCGACACCAATTTTACGCGCGGAAAAAATTTACGCGCGGAACTAGAGTTAGAGTCGCTGTGTGGATTCACCTTAACACCGGTTACTGGAGATGGGTGAGTAGGTCGGCTCGAAGAAGATGGACATCTTCGTAGAAGAACGTCGCCTCGGCGCACTGGCCCATGAGCCTAGTCTCTGAAGTAATGTTAAAGCGATTTAGGAGGATTGGACAAGCAGAAAGAAGGAGTTGTTTTAGTCGATAAGAATCCGACACTACCGAGCCTTCAGCTGGGTGTCTTAAGGAAGATTACCCCTCCTCTTATATAAAAAAAAAGATACATAGATGGTTTCGGGCGAGGTGCCCCACCCCAGTGGGGCCCTACAGATGCTCAGGCTGATAGCCCACTGTGTTAATATCTTTATATACTCCAAGTGATACCATATAGAAGAAAACTCGGGTCTCACAAACCCAAAATGCACTTTAAGGGTTAATAACTATTTCTTAGGCCTCTTCAACGCTTGTTGTAAACCAGTAAAAAGGAAAATTCTCAGTGAAGCGCTCGGAGAAGGCGAAAGAACCGGAGGAAAGGAGAGGTTCGTGAACCTCTTTTTGCACATCACTGTTGAAAGTGATGTACAACTTTTAATAATTTGAGTATAATTTTTAAATTAAAGAGAAGTTAAAAATTTATTAAAAAGAGATCAGAAAATAAATCAGAAGAATAATCAACGTTAAACATAAAATCAACCAAAACTTTCTTTCTCCTTAAAAATAATGAAATGTTAATACAGTTCACATTATTATCTTCATTCAATATTTATTACCTTCATGTTAACAACTCCATATCACTTTTTTTTTAATTTATTGGCACTTAGCTGATATAAATGAGGCGATATAAATCAATTGTTGTATTGTGTGTGTGATAAAGTATGTTGGATGGGTGTGAATCGATGAATAACCAATCACCTTATGTCACCAAAATAAATGGGCGGAGTAATTAAAATCAATTAATAAGCGAGCGTTAGTAGAATTAGAAATTCTTTTCACAATCAGCTGGCTCAAGAAATAGGCTGTTAAACGCTACGCTCGTGTCTTTATTAAATAATACCAGGTAGTTTTTCTAAAAGTTTTTATATCTTGGATTCGATTTTTGATGGTGTAAAAGGTGATCGGTGCATTCATTTGGTGTTCTTTTTTTTGTGATTACAGCGTGGCGTTTTGTTCGCAATTTACTTATTTTTATGGTTAAATGAGGAGAAATCGATGGAAGTTTAGAAGCGATTGGATGTCTTATCTCTGCTTTTCATCTTGTGAGAATGATTCTTCTGGTTGGAATTGGACCTTGACTTTCCGTTGACTATTTATGTTTTTTGACGTTCCATCCGACGCTCAACCGAAGGTATCATCTCGAAATCTTTGCTATATCATCTATACGAGTGAGTACCATCGCCTTTCCGAACTTTTCCGAATTCGTATTTCTCAGACGTCGTTTTTATGCAACCATTTGATGGTGGGATTCAGCATTTCCATTGTTGTTTATTGATTTACGATTTTTTGTCTGATTTGTATTTGTAAAACGATTAGTTTGTGGGAAATCTACTGTTCTCGAGAATTTTACACATGCACGCGCTATAATTTGTTATATTGAGATTGTTTCTCGCTGTTGGAGTGTATTTATTTCGCGCAATTTAATGAAACTTTGGTTTTCTTGTCCCCATTTGAACGCCCGTTATTTGAATTGTTCTATTTGTAATATTATTGTGCTAACGGTTTTGTCATTTCATAATACGTGCTTAGAAAATAAATAATAACTATTTGTTTATACTCGTACTCTCATTGCATCCTTTGTATATTGGCGTGAAGTATTTATTGTTTATCTTCAATAGCCTCAAAGACTATCAATTTAAATCTTATCATCGTTTCATTTTATTTATCGTTAAATACAATTTCAAAATTTAATACTGATTGATTTTTGCAAAATTCCTAAAATAGGAGTTAAATGTGCCTCTTATAATCATCAGGTTACATAAAGAATATTACCTATAAAATAAGAAGGTCAAAGTCGTTAAAATATTATTACGTAACATCGTAAATGAACGAACGCAAATCCCATTTAATCAAACGTTATGAGTCATTTGGTTAAAGGTTTAACGACAATTAGAGTGAAGAATGTTTTTTTATAATAGTTTCAAAGTACCATCATTTATGATTGCAAAATTATAACTGGAGTTGGGTAGATTATAATCTAGGGCATGTTGAGTGAGTTATTTTACACAATAGGCGATTGCTTTAGTAAACAAGAATGCAACAAGTGTCGAAGGAGAAACGTGGTCAGGCTTCCGTCATAATCTAGGGTATTTTTCTTCTCTTTGCAACGCGACCCCAAACAACATAAAATCTGATAGGCGTTTTTCAGACATCCTTGAGAGGACATCAAGTTCCAGAAAATGAGATATAATACAACAGATTTTTAAAAGTTTTTTATGCCGTTAAGAAGAGGAAAAATTAAAAAAAATATATATAATAACTCTTTTACTTTGCCGCATCTTTGAATCTCCTTCAACCCTTTAACATATTTTTCAGAAGATTGTTATTATTTATTGAAAAGTTTAAAAATAAAGTTAAAAATAAAAACTGGAATATAATTTTTTAATGGAATCATTTCGGATGCAAATAAATCAATATTTTATAAATGTTTCTAGTTTAAAATGCAATCAATACAACATAAAATTTAAGGTAGTTGTGCCGAAATCGAACCTTTCTTAGGAATTGTTTAAAATTTTCAAAATATGTAGAAAATATTGTTATCTAACCATGCTCCAATTTTTAGCTTAATCGTGTGTTTCTAAAGGAAAATATTTTTAATTATGTTCAGTACTTTTTGCATGGGTCTCCTATAGCTATCATGGGTAATCGCCACATTATGAAGTCTAGTATGAAAACGAATCTTACCATTGTGCTAAAAAACTACAGATGTATAGTAAAATATCGTGTGGATTTTATAAAAAAAAAATCAAAATCATTGTGCATTTAGTATAAAAGATATAATATTGAAAAGAATAATATTTCTGTTCTCGCGAGACACATGGCGGGGGTATGCAGTGACGATGTGGCAACATTGAGATTACATTTCGACGATTTTGGCAATACTATTTTGAGGCTATAAGTGCATCACCACCATTTTCTCTGAGAATGTAATTGCAGTGTTGCCAATATCGTTGCCATACGAACTGTGACTGTGAATGTGTATACGTATATAGCATGCTTCTATGTGATTATACAATCCCAGTCAAAATTTTTGACCAATGGTTAGGAGAGAACATGCGATATCTTACATATATCTGAGCATAAACTTTTGAGTGTTTTTACTGCGAGACAATTACCTTAAATTAATATTTCAGGAGAAATTTAAAGGAATTGAAACGAATTAAAAAAAGTCTAATGAAGTCAAAAGTCACTAAAAGAATTCTTAAGAAATCGAAAGAACTGTAAAAAAAATTAAAGCCCAATCAGTAAAATTCAAAAATTTTTTAATTTAAAATTAAAAATATAAAAAAAAGTAAGTTTTAAAAAAAGAAGATTAATTTGAAGAATTTAAAAAAAAATTTAAAGCATTATTTGGCAATTTACATGATTCGAAGATATTTTGAATTGTTTTAAATAGTCTCTAAAGGAGAATGTAAATGATTTTAGGGAATTTCAAGGAATTTCAAGAGGTTTCAAGGGATAGTGTCAAATAAAAATATTTTCAGCTTTTTAAAATTTAATTTTTTTATTATGTTAATTCTCCAGAAAAGTTTTTACAAATCAAAAATGATCCACAATTGTCTTATAAAAACAGTATCAATAATTTTACAGATGATTCAACGTCAGCAATTGAAAAAATGTCAAAAGGTAAAAAAAATTTCAAAATCTTTGCATTTCATGTATCTACTTTACCGACTCAAAATTATATTGTATATGACACATCTTTTCAATTTGGCGAAATAGACTGGTCTACCACAAAGTGTGCTCTTGTTCTTAACTCGATTATCCAAACAATTTTCTGTGCAATTAAGCCATCAAGGCGTTTTCTACATAGTCCTTCGAGCCGGATCTGAATGCCAGAATAATTTGAACAATTATCTCGCTTCAAAACTAAGAAAAAGACTAAAATTCGCGAAGTGCAATCGAGGCGTCTCTGCAACCACGCCTTCAACAAACTCAAGTTTTTGTGCAACAAGTTTCGGCGATCAACGCATTTTTGTAACTGTAACTAACAAAGGTTACAATCCATTGTGAACAATAAATCGTGTGCAAGAGGATGAATCGACAAGATTCACATTAATCGCACAATCAAGTGTGGTGCGTTCATGTGT
This sequence comes from Synergus umbraculus, assembly GCA_900474325.1. Taxonomy (NCBI): domain Eukaryota; kingdom Metazoa; phylum Arthropoda; class Insecta; order Hymenoptera; family Cynipidae; genus Synergus; species Synergus umbraculus. Next base: position 4,903 of record UCOK01019336.1, read on the forward strand.
TAATGAGTGCACGCACACACATTAAACAAAGACACGAGTCGCAACGCCAGTCGAGCTTCGAGATATCGATAGCGTTTCCACCAAGGAACTTCGAGAGCAGCTGCCTAACCTTCTTGATCATCGCTTCGTGGCGAGCTGTCAAGGAAAATAATTGAAGAACGAGCCGATCAAGAACAGCCCAGCCAATCGTATTCTGGATGTGAGACCTACAATGCAAGCAATCGTCACGAGTATCAACGCCAATTATTTACAAGCTGTAAGGAATTAGGAGCAAATTACGGAGAAAGCGGATTTAGGAACAACCTAACCATCAAACCATAACCTCTTCAAGTTGAAGTCGAACATCGAGTCATCGTCTATACGCGGATCACAAGGACAGCTACGTTCTCCAACTAAGATAAGTGGGCTTCCTTTATTATCTTCCATCCAATAAAATTATTCCTAACGAGTATTGTTTTTGTTTGCGTAATTATCATTAAAGTTACATTATTCGTTCAAAATGTCGCAACCAATCGAATTAGTAAAAAAACGTGGATATTGCAAAAGTAGAATCACGATTTTTAGAAACTATATAATCAATCTTAAAGGCGAATTTCCCGATGAAAGTGTCGAATTACCGGACGTAATTAAATTTGAAATAAACGAGCGATTAGACAAAATTAGAGCAAACTTTGATTCTTATGAAAAATTGCAAGACAAAATTGACGAGTTAACCGATGATCCTAAAGAAACCATAGAGTATAGAGCTGAAGTCGAAAACAGTTTCTTTCGCGCAATAGCAGGAACTAAAGGATTATTGTCACAGGGAACTCCAAAAGATAGTTTATTTTTAAACGCGCAATTTTATCAAGAAGTAGCCGATAATCAGGCAGGACAGCAAGTCCCTCTACCAGCAGGTTTAATTCCTAACAATCAACCTTTAATAATAAAAGCTTCAGGTTTACAATTACCGCAAATTGAGCTACCAAAGTTTAACGGCGAATTGTCAGAATGGCTAGGCTTTAGGGACTCGTTCGAATGGCTAATTCACAATAATCCAGAAATAATTCAAATCGAAAAATTCCATTATTTAAACCCGGCACTAAAGGAAAGTGCAGCTCAAGTAATCGATTCGTTGCAGTTTCCCAGAGCATGGGAAAAAGAAAGAACGGGTAACGAAATTCCAAGCCTAGAAGATTTCAAAACCTTTCTAAGAGCGCGCGCGAATTTATTGGAAACTCTCGAAATAAACAATTTGAAAATTAACAAAGATTCAAAATCAAAATTTGAAAACAGAGCCCATTCTCAAACTAAAAAATCTTTTTAAGCTGAAAAGATCAGTTGCGCTCTTTGCAAAGAGGAGCATCATATACAAAATTGCCCTACTTTCCTATCTTTAACTACGCAAGAAAGAGCTGAAAAGGCTAGAAATTGCAAAATTTGCCTAAATTGTCTAAGACCTGGACATTTTCAAAGGGAATGCAGGTCAATTGGTTGCAAACAATGCAAAGGTAGGCACAATACCTTACTTCACTTTGAGAAAAATACTAAATCTGATTCAACCACTGCTACTGAATCTAAAGAAAAGCTGATATGCTCCACTACCACAATCACCTCGAATCCTGATGATGGAGTTCTCTCAACAGCTTCAGTTCTTGTTAAAAATAGCAATAATGAGCAATGTTCCGCTCGTCTTTTACTAGATTCAGGTTCTCAATGAAATTTAATTACTAATGATCTTTGCGAAGCACTTAAGCTCAAAAAAACACCGGTTGATGTTAGCATAGGGTCAATTAGCGAAATCCCTTTAGCTATAAAACACAAGTGTGAAATCGAAATTCAGTCGCAAACTAGTCCTTACAAAATTCGAGTTTCATGTCTAGTAGTATCAAAAATTCGATCAGAAGTGCCTAAACTTCATTTCAATACAAAATCGTTAAAGGTTCCTCTTCACATTAATCTCGCAGATCCTCAATTTGATAAACCGGGTAAAATTGATATTTTTCTAGGCAATGCTGTTTTTTGGTCATTAATCTGTGTTGGTCAAATCAAGCTGAATAGCGAAGGTCTCATTCTCCAAAAAACGCGATTAGGTTGGATGCTAGCAGATCCAATGCCTGATCCACCATCTAAACTAGTAAGCTGTAATGCAATCAGCAAAATAAACATTGAAAATCAGCTTCGTCAATTTTGGGAACTGGAAGAATGCAACTTAGAAGAAAAACCTATATCGGTAGATGAAGGACATTGCGAAGAATTTTTTGTTAAAACTTTTAAGCGCAATGACGAGGGAAGGTTTATCGTTACAATTCCACTCAAGAGGGATCCTCAATGTTTAGGTGATTCAAAAGAAATGGCAAAACGTCGATTGTTAAGTTTAGAATCGAGATTAGCTAAACAGACCGAATTGCGAGAAGACTACTCCAAATTCATTTGCGAAAACATTGACCTGAAACACATGAAAAAAGTAGACAATGAATACGAACCAATTCCCTCTTATTATTTTCCGCATCATTGTATTGTTCGTCCAGAAAGCGCGTCCACAAAACTCAGAGTAGTCTTCAATGGGTCAGCAGAAAGTAGTTCAGGTGTATCCTTCAATGATTTACAAATGGTAGGTCCTAACATACAAAGCGACATCTTTTCTATCATCGTTAGATTTCGTAAACATAAATTTGTCATCGGCGTAGATATTGAAAAGATGTACCGCCAAATTCAAATCGCACCTGAACAACATTCATTACAAAGAATTCTCCGGCGGTTCGATTTCAAAAAACCCATTGACATCTGCGAATTAACGACAATTACGTATAGCACAGCAGCGGCCCCTTTCTTGGCAATTAGGTGTGTAAATGAACTCACTTCAGAAGGTGAAAAAACCGACCTCAAAACTGCCAAAATCATTCGCCAAGATTTTTACGTAGACGATCTGCTCACAGGAGCAGATAGTATTCAGGAGGCTGCTTATGTCGCAAAACGATTAAGGGATGGTTTAGCCACTGGCTGCTTTAACCTCCGAAAATGGGTGTCCAACAACCCTAAAATAATCAAAGATATGATAGATCCTCAGGAAGCTCCTGAGCTAATGAATCTTTCTTCTGATAAGCAAATCAAAATGCTGAGACTATTTTGGCAAATCAATCTTGACATTCTAAAATATTCAGCGAATATTTCACAAAATACCAGGGTAACAAAGCGACAAATTCTCGCAGAAATATCTCAAATTTTCGATCCCCTGGGTCTACTAAGCCCTTGCATTATAACTGTAAAAATGTTATTACAGAAACTATGGCTAGAGAAGCTTGCATGGGATGAAACTCTACCCTACGATTTGCATAACCAATGGTTCAATTACAAAAAACAACTTCCAGCACTAAACGATCTTTCCATTCCTCGGCATGCAATTATTTCTAACGCTATCAATATTGAGCTTTATGGGTTTTCTGATGCCTCTCAAGAAGCATACGGGGGATACGTTTACGTTAGATCACAGGATAAATTGGGTAACGTAGTAATCAGACTACTTTGTGCTAAATCAAAAGTCTCTCCTTTAAAAACTCAAACTATTCCCAAACTAGAGCTCTGCGGAACTATCTGTCTCGATAAATTATTTGACAAAGCAGAATGCGCACTCGACATACCTATCCATGGTGATACTTATTGGACTGACTCATCTATCGTTCTGGACTGGATCAAAAAACAACCAGAAAGGATGGGAGATGTTTTTGTCTCAAATCGAGTCTCACAAATTCGAAAATTGACAAATATAGAGCTTTGGCGACACGTACCAACAAAACAAAACCCAGTTGATCTTTTATCTCGAGGTTTAAACCCTAATCTAATATCCAGCTCAGAGCTATGGTGGTCAGGACCGCAATTTTTGTACCAGGATAGGATTGAATGGCCAATTTTAGAATCTCAAATTTCAGAATCGTCTAACATAACAAATACGTTCAAAATTACAAAAAAAAAAGCAAGCAAGATGTTCCCATAGACGATTCAATAATTCAAAGATTCAACAGTTTTTCTTCCCTAATTAGAGTGATCGCATACTGCAAAAGATTCATAAAAAATTGCAAACTGAAAGAAAACAAAACAACTGGACCTCTCAACACTAAAGAGCTACGAGAGTCATTGCTTGATCTGGCTAAACTGGCTCAAAGAGTTTCCTTTCAAACAATAATAGATGCATTAAAAAACGAGAAAACAATCGTTAAAAAAAGGGAATTAAAAGTCTTAGCTCCTTTTTTGGACGAAAAAGGGATGTTGAGAGTAGGTGGTAGGTTTTCAAATTCGCATTTCAAAGAAGACAAGAAGTACCCGATACTTATTCACTCGAATCATACCTTTACCAAATTGCTTTTTCGACATGAACACGTTAAACTATATCACGCGCAACCTTAGCTATTATTATCAAATATTAGAGAAACGTTTTGGCCAATTGGGGGGCGCAATTTAGCTAGAAAAACAGTTCATGATTGCATAAGGTGCTCCAAAATGCAACCAAAACCGATCACTCCAATGATGGGCGATCTTCCATCAACTCGCGTCTCCGAATCACCTCCTTTTTACAATACAGGAGTCGATTATGCCGGCCCATTTTCAGTAAAGGACAGAAAAGGACGAGGTTGTAAGGTAACTAAAGCCTATGTCTGCCTTTTCGTCTGTTTCACAACTAAAGCCTTGCATTTGGAGTTAGTCTCAGACGCTAGGACTGATGCTTTCCTGGCTGCTTTGCGGCGCTTCGTATTGCGTCGTGGAAAACCGGCAAATATACATTCAGGTAATCGCACTAACTTTGTCGGCGCGAATAATGAGTTAAAACGTTTGGGAGATTTTTTAATTCAGGAATGCGACCATCTAAAAGAATCAATTGCTAATATCGGAATTCAATGGCACTTCATTCCGGCTTATACACCCCATTTCGGAGGTATTTGGGAAGCCGGAGTGAAGTCAGTGAAATACCACTTAAAACGAGTATCTGGAGACGCGATTTTGACATTTAAAGAATTTGCTACCTTACTTACTCAAATTGAAGCTATACTCAATTCTCGACCTTTGACTTCCTTATCAAGTGATCCAAATGATTTAAATCCTCTTACTCCAGCCCACTTTCTAATTGGACGAACGTTTTGTTCCTTAGCTGATCCAGATCTGTCACACCTTAGTCAAGGAAGACTATTAAACTGGCAACGAATTCAACAATTGCAGCAACACCTGTGGAAACGTTGGAGCAAGGAATATATTTCAGAACTTCATAAAAGGTCCAAATGGCAAGAGCCTTTTCCCGAACTTAATAAAAATGCTCTTGTTCTCTTGAAGGATGACAACATGCCTACATCAACCTGGAAACTAGGAAGTATATTTGAAGTCCACCCTGGCAAAGATGGAGTAAAAAAATTCGTAAAATTATGTCCTCTTCCTATTAGCGACTAATTTGTTAACTTAGATTTTGGAAAGAATTTCTTTAGGAATTCGATGTTGAATCTTCTTTTACTTTATTTCATTTACCAAATGTATTAAATCAGTCTCCTTTTAAAAAGCTTATAACTTATTCAATAGTTATGCCAAATATTACTCAAATCAATACTATTCAATTCAAAGGAAATGCTTTACAGCGCGGGGGAGTATGTTACGTTCCACAGTTTAAATTTAATTTTATGTATTGTTCATAAAGTCTTTGCATTTCATGTATCTACTTTACCGACTCAAAATTATACTGTATATGACACATCTTTTCAATATGGCGAAATAGACTGGTCTACCACAAAGTGTGCTCTTGTTCTTAACTCGATTATCCAAACAATTTTCTGCGCAATTAAGCCATCAAGGCGTTTTCTACAGTAAGGAAGAAAAAATGACAAAATAAATATTTATAAATAAAATTAAATATCTGTTGTATTCAAGGAGGATTGGTTCGATATTCAAATACATCATTTATTGATCCACTTAAAGTTCCTAACCTTAGAGAATTTAGAGTATTAAAAAGGGTATAAATTTTTAAGCAGGTTGATTCCAAGAGTTCTTGAAGGGCGTTTATAATTTAGAGTTAATAATCAAAGAGTTAATTTATAATACTTATAGGAAGTTTAAAAGAAAGCAGATACAATAGGAGTCAAAAGAGTATTTAGAGAGTTAAGCAGGACTAAAGAAGGCTTGAGTCTTGAGTTAGAATCAGACAGGGCTAAAAGAGCTTCAAAATTTCGACTTGGCTGTCCAAACATTCTCTCTTAACTAGAAAACACACCAATAGTTACTAAGATTCATTACATTACATCACCTAATACACTTTCTGTAGAAGCGTAACGTTTAAAGACATCTATTATGGATTTGATCTGATTATAAAGTTTGATGTAGTAGATTAGAGGTAGTTTATACCATAATAAGTTGTTACTACAATCGGCTTTGACTTACCGTACACGTACTTGAAGACGCTCGAAAAGACTCGAAGACACCTGATGTAATTGATGTTTCACTCATTCATGCATAGTAAATTTTACTAAGTTTCTGTTTTAAACTACTAATTCTACTATTAGCTTCATGGCTAATCAAAAGTCAAGAGGAGAGAATAAGCGCTGCTGATTGGTTATAAAGCATAACCAATCAAAGAAGTAGTTTGAAGAAGAAGCACTTCTTCTCCTCCACTTGTCTTCTCATTGACTGCGTAGAATAATAGAATTTGCTGTTTATTAAAAACTTCCTATGGTAAAAACTTACTGCTTCAGGTCCACTTTCGAAATACATGGTTAGGTTTCTAAACAAATAGAGTTCAGAAACATGCCTGCTGATTTTTCTTAGATAGTACTTAAGAATATTTCCCAAAAATGTAAAAAATATAATATTGTAAAATTACCCGGAACATAACATAATAACAAAATTTGGCTGAAAACATCTACTATTTATTGCCGTTTGTAGGCAATTGATGATCTTATCTTGGGTTCTTATTAAGCACTTCAATGTGCACAATTGTAGTCGACGAAGATTCTCCTTCTGCTTTTGCATTCACAGTATCTGAAATTCTTTCAGAAAATTAAAAATTTTTAAGGGGGTCGTCTCATGTGATGGGTCAAAAAAATCGAATTTTTTTGCACAAATCGCTTCCTAAAAACATCTATAAAGTGTGTGTGGAAGGATTTTTGGCAATTCGGATTCGTTAAGAAGTGGAAAAGATTTTTATTTCATTAATACACAAACTTTCAAACGCGTTTGTCTCAAAACTTCATTTTTCACAACGGTCAACACGATATCTCAAAAACTAATTGACCGATTGGGCTCAAATTTTTATGATATACTCAGGACATCTATAGTTTCAGTGTGAACCAAAATTAGTTATATCTATATTCATTTATTTTTTTTTTAATTAAAAAAATAACAGAAAAATATATGATGAAAATCGTGTTTTTATGTTTGACAGTTCACAAAAAGAAATATTCAAAATTTTTATAATACTTAATTCTGGTTCACGCTATAGCCACAGATCTATAAATTAAAACGGTCGATGATTTTTTAATTTCAGATCAATAGAACAGCTGGAATCGTGTTGACCATCCCCCAACTTTTTTTTGACACGGATGTTAATTCAGATGTCAACAGTCGATTTGACAGTACACTTTAACGTTAACAAACTTATAATGACTTTTGAATAGTTCATAAATATCCCCCCCAAAAAAACCAGACAATTTGGCCTGTATTAATTGTCACAAAAAATTCATAAAAATGCGTAAGAAAAACGCTTGTCACATGAGACGACCTCCTTAAACAAATCTTTCTCAAAATTTTATTACCCTTTAAGTGTCCACTGTAACAGTCACTAAGTTATATGATCACACATATTTGCCACCATAAGTTTTTATCTCGTACTCTTATATTATAAAAATTTTCTAACAAATAATTCTTCTTTGGCTACGCATTGACCTATTTACCCTTTATTTTCGCTGATGAGTACACAGTGCCTGCCCTGGCGAAAGTTTCGCATTGAAATTCATTCCGAACCAATACGAAAATTTCCGAATCATTCCGTATAAGAATCTTTGCTTTGAGTTCGGATTTATTCGGAATGAAATTTTTTAGTTCGGATAAAAATTCTGAAATGAAATGAATTCAAATTGATAGAATTTTTTGTAACCGAAACTTTAGCCAGAGTATATTATAGCACCTCATTAGGATATTATATAGCACACTGTTAAGAAACTAAAAACAAAAATCTCCTTAGACCTGTGTGAGTAAAGTGTGCTGTGTCCCATTGTCCTTGTCCCTCCTTTCTTGTTCATCCGTATCTCTTGATCCTCCACTAATCGTAATATTAGTTCTCGAGGTCATCGTGACCCCTGTTGAAGTTTTGCTAATTAACAACCCTCGTTCGTCCTCCTCTTCTTCAAGTTCTGCTTTCGACTGGGCAGACACGACCATTCTATCAACTGGAAGCCTTCCAATATTTCCTTTGTTCTTTCGCGGGAATACGCTGTTCTCAAAATGAAGATTGGCATTCACCTCCTTACTAGCTGCACAAGTGCAAGCCTTTGCAAAGCTCTTCCGGAAGTTGTCACTGAGGAAAGCATACAGAATAGGGTTCATAGCACTGTTGCAGTAGGCTAAGACACCTGCTAGTAGGAACATCATGATTGACAGATCAGACTGACACGCGTTGGGTTCTGTGTAAATTAATGACATCTGAGTTATCCAGTAAGGTGCCCAGCATAAGATGTAGGCAGCTATGACTGTTAATACCATTGTCGTTACTTTTCTGTTTGAACGCCTCCTATCGTTCGACCGATTCTGAGGTCCCACTGTCTGAAGTTTTCTCAGAACAAGGATGTAGAAGACCAACACAAGTATTAGAGGAATAATGTAACCGAGAATTAAGGTGTAAAGTGTGAATGTTGTTTGCCCACCCTGCTGGTCAGGCCAGAGGATATTGCAACTGACTTGACCACTCACGGTATGCTCGCTAGCATAGAGAATAACAGGTATCATGAAGACGGCACTAATCACCCAAGCACTAACAGACACAATTCTGGAAATAAAAGGAGTTCGGAATTGTGGAGATGATATTGGGTGACAAACAGCAATGTATCTATCTGCACTCATTATAAAGATGAAGATGCTGCTTGTAAATTGATTGATGCTGGTTGTTGTCATGTAGATCTTACACATGAGGGTACCAAACATCCATTTTCGTATTGTCATTGTTGTCATTAGAAATGGGATCCCGATTAAGAAACACTCGTCTGCTATTGCCAGATTGACGATGTAGATATTGGTGACAGTTTGCATCTTCGAAAATCGGGCAACAACATAGATGACCATGGTATTGCCCACGAGACCTGCTATGCAGACGCCCGAATATATGACCTGAACAATGAAGGTTGTTATGGAAAGATTTGAGGAGCAGTCGATGATTATACTTGAGTTGTTGGTGAGGTTGAAATTTTCGTTTACACTGATATTCATAATGGTGATTAGGCCCTCCTCGAGCAATCTAATGTTTCTTTTAGTACTTTAAAGGACTTGAAGTCTAATCCCTCGGTGAGTTTATCGATTTTTTTAGTGATGAAATTTCTGATAAGGGGGACGGTGGCGATGGCACCATGTCATCGTTACAAAGCAGACAAACTTAGACGATGTTTTAAGACGGAATCTGTAATCAGACAACAAAGAAATGCTGTAGCATGATTTGTTGCAGATTGAGGAAACAATGATATAAAATTATAAAAATAACTTATGTACACTTGAGAAAAAATCACGAATAATAACTTCTTTATTGCTGACTTTATAAAAATATTTCTGAGAAATTGATTATATGCATGCAATTAGCAATATTCGCTGATTTGGAATTTAATTTAGAAACCGGGAATTTTTTTACTCATTAAAAAAAACTTAAGAGATTTTGGAGTGATTTAGGTGCATTGTAAGAGACTTTCAAAGATTTAAGTTATTTTAAATATTATCGTGAAATTTTAAGAGAGTTTGAAAAATTTCGTATAATAGATTCTAATGGATTTTAAAGTTTCTCTTGAAAATGCAAGTTTTTTTTTTTATAGGTTTCGTGCAATTTTCATGCATTTTAAAAGATTTTAAAGAGGTTTCTAGGAAGTTGAGGTTTTTGAAGAACTCATAACTCAAAAAAATCTTGACCTATTGAATTGAAGATGAAACTATGTATTCAAAATTACATTTTTTTACAGAAGTACGTAGGTTATTTTTCTTGAGGTTTTAAACTTTTTTCAAACCCGCCATTTCATGACATCCCCTAAAATCGCTTAAAATCAATTTTTATACCATTTAAATGGTATAAAAATTGATTTTAAGCTTTAAAGCTCCGCGAAATCTCTAAAAATTTCTTTAAATCGCTTTAATAGCTATTTACTTTACAAGGCGCGAAAGGAGGCCTGAGATAATAGCCTGTTTCGCAACGTGTGAAGTCCAAGGCTTATCATGATCACTGTAACGAATTCGATTTTCGAAACAATAGTCCGAATTTGCACTAGTGTACTAGTACCGCCAGGATGGCGAGAAATAAGCTCTCTCTCCTTTCGTATTCTATCCTATCGTATTATATCTTATTGTATTCTATCGTATCCTATTGTATCCTATCGTATTTTATTCTATCTTATCCTATGGTATCCTGTTATATTGTATCCAATCCTATCGTATCCTATACGATAGAATAAAATACGATAGGATAGAATACAATAGAATAGGATACAATAGGATAGGATACGATCACCGAAAATCGATGTTTCGTTACACGTGAGGGAAGAGGAGTGCCATTCCGACCGATCGTATCATACCCTCAAGTTTCTCAGAAATGGCGCTGCCGGCCAAATCGTGTCTCAAATCTAACTGAATTAACTGTGGTTAATGCAGGGCCTAAAATCTTTTAAATTTCGGACTGCACACTTTTTTCCCCACCCTCCTTCCCGCACAAGAAATTTCAAGAATCATTATTTTTTCAACTGTAAATATAAGTAAAGAGTAAATTTAAATAATTTTGACATTAAGTAAATAGTTGAAATTAATATTTATAAACGTATTTATCATATCTTACATAATACAACATTTAAAAAATGTAAAAAATGGTTTAGTCAAGGATACAGAGTTCTAAAATTTAATAATATTTTTGTTTGTATTTTGATTCCATTGTTTCTTATTGTTAGCCTTTTTTTCCTAATCAGTGAGCACACATTCTCAGCACAATATGCGTGCTTTTATTCTTTTATATACTTTTATTTAAATTTCCTAAGGCTCTATTGACCTTAAGGATCACATTCTCATCATAGACAAATAATTTTTAATTATTATTTTCTTATAATTTTCTCTTTATCACGTGTTATTCTTCTCAAAATAAAACAAAATTCAGACATACATACATATCGACAGACAGAAACATTATTAAAAAATTTTTATCAACTATTTTTTAAACTTATTTTTCACAGAATTAGAGAAATTTAAAATTTTAATTTTGCTAATTTTCGTCTTGTCTTCCTCTTCCTCTTCCTCGTCCTCTTACAAAACCTGCACTTAACGCCATGTTTACTAGAAAATTAGCAACTTCTCGTTGCTAATTTTCTATCATAATTCTTTGGCAATACTGCACGTATCTTCCTGCCCTTAGTGCATTCCATACTTCTGTAATAAAAATCTGAATTTTATTATACCGAGTTTTTTATTTTTCCTAAGTCTCTAGGATATAAATGAATGTGAAAAAAATGTTATCCGTCATTAATTGTTAATTATAAATATAATGTATATAAACAAATAGTCCAAATTGGTGCTTTTTCACGGAGAAATTCATTTTCCACTAATCTATCTTGTAGATTGGAACGGCAATCTTTTTTTGTATTGAGTACACCTTAAAGTATTTTTAAAAATTCTTTCAGAATTTTCTGCAATGGTATAGAAGTTATAAACTCTATTTTTTTGCATAAAAAACTCTAAAATGCAGTATTCCTTATTACCAAACCCAATATAACAATTGTATTTTTTTCAACCGTGTTCCTGAGCTTTTTATTTTCATCTCAGAATCTGAATCTAAATTCAAAATTCAGATTTGCAAAATTTAAAATGGCGGATCCAATATGGCGGACAAGTTTTAATAAAAATAATTAATTTTCATGAAACTTATCATGTTTTTGGTGTCTCTGATGACGAATCTAAGGTTAAATTTTTTAAATTAAAAATGGCGAATCCAATATGGCGGATGAGTTTTCAAAAAATTAATGGGCTTTCTAAAAGATTGGCATCTTGAGATTTTTGGTTTCTCTGATAATGAATCTGAAGTCAAATTTGTAATCAGCGACTACAAAAACCCCCAGATGCCAAGTTTCTTAAAAATCCATTAATTTTTTGAAAACTCGTTCGCACAAGCACCCCTAAGGTGCTTGTGACTGTAAAATTTGTTTCTTAGAAAAATGTGTGCCGCAAAGGGTTAAGATAGGAACTAAAAAACCTGAAAATCACGAACTATATTATTTAGACTTTCTTTCTTTTTTTGATATAAAATCTAAAATATCATTTTTCTCTTCTCTATACCGTATTCTGAGTTTTACTAAATTCATCTTGCTTTTTCTAAGATGTTTCCCCAATTTTCTTACTACTACTTATAGTGACTTTTTCCTTAAAAAGTGACTGAAAAGTGACTTGCAAAAAAAGTGACATAAATGACTGTGTGGCAGCCCTGTTAATACAATTATTAAGGGCATGTATTACTTATCCGATCCCTACCTTACCGACATTTTTTTCTCTGTTACGCTACGTCTACATTTATTGAGATACCACGTTGAAATTTTCTATATTTGAAGCTAAAGCCTTAAGGTACGAAAAAAATTTTTGAAAAATTATTTTTTTATTTTTACAAAAATTTAAGATCAGATAAACATACCTTAAAATATTTTCTTTAATTTTAGAAATTTTCAATTTGATATCTCAATAAATGTAGACGTAGCGTTGCAGACAAAAAAATGTCGGTAAGGTAGGGATCGGGTAAGTCTTGCATGGCCTTAAGTGCTTAAACGAAATTTTATTATCTGTTTCGGGCATTATAAAATTATAAGAATAAGAAGGAAGGAAGGAAATAAAAGACGAATGAGAAAATACTTGCACACGTGCATAGGTGTGTACGGATGAATGACCTTCGCGCTAGCAAACTCACTCATACAACCATAAACACCAAGCTATCGCGCGCATTAAAACACAGCCACACATCCGTGTGCTCGTATGTGCATCTCCGATCTCTCCCGTTTACACCATTCTCCGTTATCCTTTATGCAAATCATCCCACCCTATAAGAACTCACCCCTATTTTGATCAAAATTTCGATGCTAAATAACTTCTAAACTAATAAACCGATTTTTATAAAATTTGGACATTGCTACAACGAATGAATTCCACCCCCAATGATAAGGTTATACAT
>UCOK01019338.1:0-31870 GCA_900474325.1 Synergus umbraculus
CAGTGTCGGTGTTGTGCCTAAAATAATTCAGAAATACGGATGCGTCTCACATTCGGCTGACACTTTGTGTCTCTCTTACGGGAATCGTCTGCTATGTCTACATATACTCCGTTTCTGAAAATGAATATTTCATCATGAAATATTCATTTTCTCGTCTCAGCAGGAATAAAATATTATTTTTATGGGACTCTAGTAATCACAAGTCCCTACATATATGGTAAGTTATCTCCACATATCCCATAAATCGGGTTTCGAAAATAAATACGGTCACACAGGGTCGAACTTAGAATCATTTTGAAAAATTTCTATTTTCACGGATTTCCAAGTCCGTTTATCCAACACCCTTAACGGCATTGATTACGTTGTGTGTTTACTTCGCCGGTTTAAGGTTTTGATCTTAAAGTTATGTAATCAAAATTATTATTTAAATATAGATTTGCTAGAATAATCACGACATCGTATACTAAATTGTTTGATTCTCTCAACCGAACCTGCCTAAAAATTTTTAGAGTTTTAATTTGAATTTTCCATATTTAAATTAAAAATAGTTATAATTTAAATGAAAATAATTTATTTATGTGCTTCGACAATAGAAGGTTACAGTGCGGCCACAGCACAGTGGGGAAAAAGTCATTTTTTTTTGTTCAAAATACGATTCCGGTTGAATCCGTGGACCGATTTGAATGTTTTTTTAATCCTGATAAAATTCAGGAAAGAATTTCCGAGGCTGATTTTTGAAAAAGGTCTTCATTTTTTTATAAATAAACAAATGTATACGAAAAAATGACAATTTTTTGAGTTTAGTTCTCTAGCTTCTTGGAAATTGAGTGAAAAGTTTTGAAATCAACTTAGTTTGTTAGTGCAACATTACTAGAAGATTATCCAAAAGCAAGCATCAAACAACAAAATTTTTTAATAAACAATTAATTGTTTAAAACTTGATTTTCGCAATAATAATTAACAATAATATAAACAAATTTAATTAACAAATGTACACTTTGGATGTCTTTTGAAGAAAAATATCGTTTTTTTAGTGTCTACTCATAATTAGCTCACTTTAGTTTCGAGTGGTTTTGCCAGAAACGGTTCAACCACTTAGTTATAAATTTATTTTATGTATTTTAGAATTCAAATTATTTGCACGTGAGAATCAAGAAGACAATTGAACACTGAATTTATGAACTACAATTAAATTAGATGGTAGGAAAACGTTCAATAAAAACATATCACTTTAGGGAAAAAGCCTACGAGAGGCATAATAAAACCCTTTTATTGGAAATAAACATTTGATTGATTTTTCTTGCGGAATAATCCACATCACATGAATTATTTACACTTTCTCGCGCGACAATCCACGAAGATGAATTCTATGTGGAATTCATCACAGAGACTTGTCACACTTTTACTGAATTGAATGATCTTATTTTAAACTATGAAAACAAAGAATCAAGCATAAAAATTGAACACAAAGAAAACACAAGAACCGGCGTTGGTATCACACACGCGGTCGGGTTTGATTTTGGATTGATTGTTGATCCGACTAGGGATCTCCGATCAAACTGAGCGAACGGTTTCCGAACTCTTTGAGATGAGAACAGGCAAAGGGACGCGCAGTGGCTTGATATTTCTTAACGAGAGCATAAGAGTTCTGTATCAATCGATTGATCAAGATAAACTGTGTTAGGTGCTAACGCCGCTCATGCGCAGAAGAATTTCTTTATCCTTATCTACTATTCAACGAGTTTGAATTCGCGCATAGATTCGATACTATAAAGCCCGATTCACAACCAAGCATTGTGACGACGGAACATTTTGTACACTCGAATCTTCCAATAACGACCTTCCCAATAACGACAATCTCCCAATAGCGACCGCATTCCTTTCTCAATAACGACCTGCATGGACCTAAAATCTCACTTGATACCACTTCGTATGCGTTGCGCTCCGGGATCTGATTGGTTTCTATTAGCGCGCAATTTGAAATGCTAAAAAATACTATATTATACGAAATACGCATGCGCAATTGATGTGACGCATGCGCAATTGGTGTGCCATTTGAGAAAAGGAATTTCGTCGTTTTTGGGAAATTCGAGTATATTTTTATGTCGCCAAGTTTCGCCTCGGTCCAAAGACTTCCCCTAGGCCGAATGATGATTGGCGAATTCTCCAAGTCCGCAGGGCTGCTGACGTCGATTTAAAATTCGAGTACCACGAAACAATTATGATTTAAAAAATGAAGTAACGGTTCGGGGATTAATAAAGTGAACTCAATATCATTGATATTATTTTAAACTTTAATAATTCTTATACAATTCTTTATAAGTATAAATTATTGTCCAGCGAAAAAGGAACGGACGAGTTTCCAGTTCAAGAATCGGAAAATATCTAAGTCTTTCTTTTACTCTGGGCGACGCTGGGCCCTTTTTGGGTAGGAGAAATGGTGGGGATCACCCCCGCTTTTTATCTTACATTTCTACATGGATGAATCATCCTCTTTACACTCTACCAGTTCTCGAGCGGCTGGAAACAAGAGACCCTTTTTTATTAGGTTTTTACTGTCCTTCAGGGTCCATAGAATCTTCAAGTAATTTCTATAAAATTTAATAAATATTTTTTTATACAAAAACGAAGTAAGGGTCTTTCGTTTTAAACCTCTCGAGTTTATAACTAACATATTTTTCTTACTTTCTAAAATTTCTATAGGTAGTAAATAGGTGGCAAATTCCTTTGGGAAGTTTGAGGAAAAGTAATTATGGGAAGTTTTCTTGGGCATTTATTAATATAAATTCCAAAATCTTAAAATTAAGTAATTGATTTTAATTTTCGTGCCAGTCGATAACATAGAACGAGTGAAGTATAGTCACTCGTAACATGGCGTCGACTTCAGGGAAGTCGCACGTCGTAACATGTATCCTTTTTAGTCCAACTAAAAATAATCTATCCACTTCTATCCGTTTAAATCCTCGTTCAAGTAAAAATATGTTATCCATGTTTATCAGTTTCAATCATTTTTCAAATAGTAATACTTTATTCGCGTCTATCCTTTTAAACGTATATTTAGCTAATAATATTCTATGAATCTATCCTTGCAAATGATTTTGAATTAAAAAAATTCTATCCGGATGTATCCGTAGCGAAAAATTTAATGCTAATTCGTTACAACAAGGCAGCCGCCCTCCAGCACCGCTAAAGTCGCCACAGAAGAAGCACCACTGTGTTGCAGTTGATCCGGAACTGTATGCTGCTTGAAACCGAAAGCACGAATATATCTCCGCATTAGATTGGGTTGTTTGCGGGAGAAAGTGGTGAGGCGCCGTATCACGGAATTTGTGATGAAATTGCCTATCCGTTCTAATGCATAATTTTCTATTCGTTAATATATCCTTTTCTATCCGCGACCTTCTTTCTATTCCTTGATATCTATGACGGATAGGATACTCATTTCTGCTAATCATTCTTTATCCTTTTTAATCCGTTCTTCACAAAATATATTTCCTATCCGTTTCAATCCATGATTTTCTATCAGCTAACCTATCCTTTTCTATCCGCGACCTACTTAAAATTTATTGTTATTTATTCGGATAGAATACTTATCCATTTAAATCTTTACTTATCCTCTTAACTTACTTAACCGTGCTAGTCCTTACTTATCCTCTTTTATCCGTTCTTTACAAAATATATTTCCTATCCTTTTCTATCCGCGACCTACTTAAAATTTATTGTTAACTATGACGGATAGAATACTTATTCGTTTGAATCATTACTCATCTTCTTCAATCCTTTCTAAAAAATATGTATTGTGTATCCGTTCTAATATGTGATTCTTTATCCACAGCTCCGTCCTTGTCTATCCGCAACCTACTTGACACTCCTTGTTCAAGCATGGATACGATACTTATCCATGCTAGTCAATATTTATTCTCATGAATCTTCTCCACATAATGAATTGTCTATACAATAAGATTATGATTCAAATGGATAGATGGATAGCCAAAGGATACAAATTGATTGCCGCGTATTACACAAGTATTCAAACAAATACTTATGGATAAATATCGGATTAAAACGGATAAAGTTTCAATCCGTTTACTTCCAGGAGGGGAGTATCGTTCCTGTATAAAATTTATTTCCGTGTAATTATTACCAAGTTTCATTCAAATCAGACAGCTATAAGTGCTTAAAATATTTAAAATATCAGTTTTGAGCGAAAGTTAGTTTTACAAAAAATCTTAATTAGAATATTCGTTTATAATTCGGTTAAAAATGTAAACATAACTATTTACTTAAAATTTTCACGAAAGTCTGTTTGAAATTTTCATGATTTTTAAAATGAAAATAAAAATTTCATTTGAATATTTTCACATCTACATCTAATAATTGTATTTATTTTCTAGGATGGTCCATATATTTCTCCAGAAGAAGCAGTTGCCCTCTATACGACAACCGTACATTGGCTGGAGTCTCGTAGATTCGCCCCAATTCCGTTTCCACCGTTATCATACAAGCACGATACTAAGCTTTTGATTTTGGGGTTGGAACGACTAAAAGAAGCTTATAGCGTGAAATCTAGACTGAATCAGAGCCAACGAGAGGAACTTGGCTTAATCGAACAAGCGTACGATAATCCTCACGAAGCATTATCTAGAATTAAACGTCATTTGCTAACTCAACGATCTTTCAAAGAGGTAGGAATAGAATTTATGGATCTATACAGTCATCTAATCCCAGTCTATGACGTGGAGCCTCTCGAAAAGATTACAGACGCGTACTTGGATCAGTACTTGTGGTATGAAGCCGACAAACGTCGACTTTTTCCTTCGTGGGTAAAGCCATCAGATGCAGAACCACCTCCGCTGCTTGTATATAAGTGGTGCCAAGGGATAAATAATTTGCAGGATGTGTGGGATGTCAGTGAAGGCGAGTGCAACGTCTTGTTAGAGTCTAAGTTTGACAAACTCTACGAAAAAATTGATCTTACATTGCTCAACAGACTTCTCAGGTTAATCGTCGATCACAATATCGCCGATTACATGACTGCGAAAAACAACGTAGTCATCAATTATAAAGATATGAATCACACCAACAGTTATGGAATCATTAGAGGCTTGCAATTTGCTTCATTTATTGCTCAGTATTATGGTCTCGTACTTGACTTGTTGGTTTTGGGATTGCAAAGAGCAAGTGAGATGGCTGGTCCCCCTCAAATGCCAAATGAGTTCCTTACGTTTCAAGATATAGCTTCTGAAACTGCTCATCCTATTCGGCTTTACTGTAGATACGTTGATCGGATTCATCTTTTTTTGAGATTCTCTGCAGAAGAAGCTCGAGATCTGATTCAACGCTATCTTACAGAACATCCAGATCCTAATAATGAAAACATAGTTGGATACAATAACAAGAAATGCTGGCCACGAGATGCACGAATGAGGTTAATGAAACACGATGTAAATCTCGGGCGTGCCGTTTTTTGGGACATAAAAAATCGATTGCCCAGGTCGACGACAACAATCCAGTGGGAGAACAGCTTTGTAAGCGTCTACAGTAAGGATAATCCAAATTTACTCTTTAACATGAGTGGTTTCGAGTGCAGAATCCTACCAAAAACTAGAACAGCTCATGAAGAAAGTTTAAATAAAGATGGTGTGTGGAACTTGCAACATGAAATTACCAAAGAAAGAACAGCTCAGTGCTATTTGAGAGTAGATGACGAGAGTTTACAAAGGTTTCACAACCGAGTTAGACAGATACTAATGGCTTCGGGTTCTACAACTTTCACCAAGATCGTTAATAAGTGGAACACCGCTCTTATTGGTTTGATGACTTACTTCCGTGAAGCTGTAGTTAACACTCAAGAACTTCTGGACCTTTTGGTTAAGTGCGAAAACAAAATTCAGACTCGAATTAAGATCGGACTTAACTCAAAAATGCCTTCGAGATTTCCACCGGTAGTGTTTTATACACCAAAGGAATTGGGTGGTTTAGGTATGTTATCAATGGGGCATGTGCTCATTCCTCAATCAGACTTAAGGTGGTCAAAGCAGACTGACGTGGGAATCACCCACTTCCGATCAGGTATGAGCCACGACGAAGATCAGCTAATTCCGAACTTGTATAGATACATTCAACCATGGGAATCGGAGTTTATAGACTCACAGCGAGTATGGGCAGAGTACGCTTTAAAACGTCAGGAGGCGAATACACAGAATCGACGATTAACTCTTGAAGATTTAGAAGACAGTTGGGATCGTGGAATCCCTAGAATCAATACTTTATTCCAAAAAGATCGTCATGCACTTGCCTATGATAAAGGTTGGAGAATACGAACTGAATTCAAACAGTATCAAGTTCTGAAACAAAATCCATTTTGGTGGACTCACCAACGTCACGACGGAAAACTTTGGAATCTGAACAATTATAGAACAGACATGATACAAGCTCTTGGTGGAGTTGAAGGTATTCTTGAGCACACTCTCTTTAAAGGCACGTATTTTCCGACATGGGAGGGTCTGTTTTGGGAGAAAGCGTCGGGATTCGAGGAGTCCATGAAGTACAAAAAATTGACCAATGCTCAGAGATCGGGTTTGAATCAAATTCCCAATCGGCGATTCACTTTATGGTGGTCTCCAACTATTAACAGAGCCAACGTATATGTTGGTTTCCAAGTTCAGTTAGATTTAACTGGAATTTTTATGCACGGCAAGATCCCTACACTAAAGATTTCCCTCATTCAAATCTTTCGTGCTCACTTATGGCAGAAGGTCCATGAATCTATCGTGATGGATCTCTGTCAAGTATTCGATCAGGAGTTGGATGCACTCGAAATCGAAACGGTGCAGAAAGAAACTATTCATCCAAGGAAGTCTTACAAGATGAATTCTTCCTGTGCAGATATTCTGTTATTCTCTGCTTACAAATGGAATGTCTCTCAACCCTCTCTTCTAGCGGATTCGAAAGATGTAATGGATAACACGACGACCCAGAAGTATTGGATCGATGTTCAATTAAGGTGGGGTGATTATGATTCCCATGACATTGAACGATATGCGAGAGCTAAATTTCTCGATTACACAACAGACAATATGTCGATCTATCCATCGCCAACCGGATTACTGATCTCCATCGATCTCGCCTACAATCTGCACAGCGCCTATGGAAACTGGTTCCCAGGATGCAAATCGCTGATACAACAGGCAATGGCCAAGATAATGAAAGCGAATCCAGCTTTGTACGTTTTACGAGAACGTATTAGGAAGGCCTTACAATTGTATTCTTCTGAACCCACAGAACCTTATCTCTCATCTCAAAATTACGGAGAACTCTTCTCCAATCAGATTATTTGGTTCGTCGATGACACAAATGTCTATCGTGTAACAATTCATAAGACTTTCGAAGGTAATTTGACCACTAAACCCATCAATGGTGCAATTTTTATATTCAATCCACGAACCGGTCAACTATTCTTGAAGATCATTCACACGTCGGTTTGGGCAGGACAGAAACGACTCGGTCAGCTCGCAAAGTGGAAAACTGCCGAGGAAGTCGCTGCTCTAATTCGCTCACTACCAGTTGAGGAACAGCCGAAACAGATCATCGTCACGAGAAAAGGAATGTTAGATCCTCTTGAAGTCCACTTGCTCGACTTTCCCAATATCGTCATCAAAGGTTCTGAACTTCAACTACCATTCCAGGCTTGTTTAAAAGTAGAGAATTTTGGCGATCTTATTCTTAAGGCCACAGAACCTCAGATGGTATTGTTCAATCTCTATGACGATTGGTTGAAGACAATATCATCTTACACAGCATTCTCGCGTTTAGTTCTCATTTTGAGAGCACTTCACGTCAATACTGAGCGATCAAAGGTAGTTCTCAAACCAGACAAAACTACCATTACCGAGTCGCATCACATTTGGCCAACACTAACCGATGACGAGTGGCTTAAAGTTGAAGTTCAACTCAAGGATTTAATTCTCGCTGATTATGGCAAGAAAAATAACGTCAATGTTGCATCCCTTACACAATCAGAAATTCGAGATATTATTTTAGGTATGGAAATTAGT
Organism: Synergus umbraculus; assembly: GCA_900474325.1. NCBI lineage: Eukaryota > Metazoa > Arthropoda > Insecta > Hymenoptera > Cynipidae > Synergus > Synergus umbraculus. Next base: position 8,058 of record UCOK01019338.1, read on the forward strand.
GCACCCTCTGCACAACGACAACAGATTGCAGAAATTGAGAAGCAAACAAAGGAACAGAGTCAATTAACTGCTACAACTACTAGAACCGTAAATAAACACGGAGATGAGATCATCACAGCTACTACATCCAATTACGAAACGCAAACCTTCGCTTCTAAAACTGAATGGCGAGTAAGAGCGATTTCAGCAACAAATCTTCACCTTAGAACAAATCACATATATGTCTCGTCAGATGACATAAAGGAAACGGGATTTACCTACATTTTCCCGAAAAATGTCCTCAAGAAATTTGTCACTATCTCGGATTTGCGAGCGCAGATAGCAGGATACTTGTATGGAAGCAGTCCTCCCGATAATCCTCAAGTTAAGGAAATTCGTTGTATAGTAATGCCTCCGCAATGGGGAACTCACCAAACCGTTCATCTTCCTAACTCTCTGCCTGCTCATCAATATCTACAAGAAATGGAACCTCTTGGTTGGATACATACTCAACCGAATGAACTGCCACAACTTTCTCCTCAAGATGTAACAACCCATGCCAAAATAATAATGGATCATACTCAAAATCCTAATCCAAATGAAACTGCTTGGGACGGAGAAAAAACAATTGTCATTACCTGCAGTTTCACCCCCGGTTCATGTTCCCTCACTGCCTACAAACTAACTCCGAGTGGTATCGAATGGGGCAAGCAGAATACGGACAAAGGAAATAATCCCAAAGGTTATCTTCCTAGTTATTATGAAAAAGTACAAATGCTGCTCTCAGATCGCTTCCTGGGTTTTTTTATGGTGCCGAATCAGGGACCCTGGAATTATAATTTTATGGGTGTAAGACACGATCCCAACATGAAATATGAATTGCAATTGGCCAATCCAAAAGAGTTCTATCACGAGATACACCGTCCTGCTCATTTCCTGAACTTTGCGAGTTTCGAGGATCGTGATGGTGTGGGAGCAGATCGCGAAGATATGTACGCGTAAAAGAAAATATTAGTAAGTAGGTTGTAATATGTTTGTACATAGTTAATCTACTAGGAACTAGGTTCGGATGTGAAAGCGATATTCAAGGAGTATATACTTTAAGTATATACTTAAAAAAAAACACATAACATTTTAAAATTTAAGTTAAGGCACATTATTGTGAACCAAAATATCTCAAAATGATTAGATTTATGCGGCGTAGTACTGAAAAGTTTTTTTCTGCCAGTATGAACAAATACAAGAAAAAAATCTGTTCTCTTCACTGGTAAAATTGATCTTTTTGGTCCCCGTAGATGATAATTAGCATATTATTCATCAAGGGCTGTATACAGGAGTTTTTTGTCGAGCGCGATGTATGCAGAACGAGCCGTAGCTCGAGGCGCCGGAGGCGTCCCGAGAGCGAAGTCGAGTTCTGCATACATCGCGCTCGACAAAAATGCCTAAATCCTTAGTTGCTTACGATATTTTCTTCAAAAAGTGCACGAAACTATGTATTTGAGAGCCTGTTAAGCGAGCTGAAAGTTGCTGTTTCCAGAGGTTAGAATAACGCCACTACAAGATTCTCCTCCAGAGGCACTACTGTCGCGAGTTTTTATTACCTCCAACTGGATTTTTTTTCCCTATTAGTAATTTTTTTCCCAGTTTTTTTCACTGCTCTGGAAGCAGGAACTTTCAGCTCGCTTCACACGCTCGAAAATACGTGGTTTTCGTTCACGTTTTGAAGAAACTTTTTTTTTGTAAATGCTTTATCTACGTTAATTATAATTTTCTTCGAAAAATGTGATGATAAATTATTAATCTTTAAAAGGACTATCGAACTGCAGCTAAAAGATTGAAAGATTGAACATGTTCTAACATTTCTAGTTTTTGTCCAATTTGACTGGTTAAACAATTGAGCCTTCATTTTAGATACTAAAAAAAGTGTGCCATAGAGCAGTACGATAGAAAAATTGTTTCACAAGTTATCGTTTCCACGGACAGTCAGATAGGCAGTCATAACCCCGAAAACATGTTTTTCGTCTTTCAGAGGCCTCAAAATATGTACTTCTATTGAAAAACAGGGGGCGGATTTGTAAACTTTATGTAAATCTTCTACAATGATAATGTAAAATTAATTTTTTATGATCTTTTAGCTTCGGCAAAAAAGAGTGACCCCAAAAAAACCCTTATTTTTCGCCTGTTTAGTCGAATTTGACGCAAAAGTGGTCTAAATAGTTAACGACTGACCTGAGAATGTTAGATTTTATTTTACTTTTAATATAAATTTGATTGCTAGTGAGAAATAAAATTCACAAACTCGCTTTTTTTGGCAGACTGATCGTTTTTAGTTTTTTTTCGGCCCACCTGATACGAAATGTACACGTATATTAAGTCTAGAAACTTATGTAAGATGCATTATATATTATAAACAAACCTACCCTTATTAAGATTAAAAATAGACTAATTTATTAAGTTTTCTGTTTCCAATTAATTGAAATTCTGTGAGAGATATTAAAGCATTTACTTTTAACTATCTTCTTGGTTGTGTTTAGTTTTTAATTGTAGGATTAATATCTTAAAATTATAGAATACTTTATATGATAAAAATATATTACACTTAAAAAAATTATTTTAAAGTGATTTATGGTTCCTTTTTGTCTTATTGACGGGTCCTATATGTATATTGCCTGATTTACGCCGTCTGACAATGCGCAAAAATAAGTTGATTCTTTTTTATTTGATCATGCTGTTATATTAAGTTATTCCAAACTGAATTACTGATTCTGAAGTGATACTAATATCATTTCAGATAGTAAATATGTTATGTGATTTTTTTAAGAACATAACAATATAAAGTGGCAATTGAAAAAAAAAAGTAATTGAAGGATGGCATGTCATACGGAATTAACCAAAATTGCTCAAATTTTTGAGAAGAGATAAAAAATTTTCTATAAAATGCAATTTTCAATTTTAGAAAAAAACAAAAGCCCACTTCGGAGATATTTTGGTGCTTTACAATGGCCAAAAAAATGGATTAGAAAAAGTCAACTAGTTCTGAGGAATTACAGGAGATGGAAAGCTGAACGCGCTTTTATTTTTTACTTTGGACGTTGAATAAAAATTGATTTTTTCTGTAAATAAAAAACTGAGAAATGATTTTATAGATTTTTATTTATAGCTTCTGAAAAGAGTAAAAAAATTGAATTGAAAAAGCAGGCTCAAACTTAGGGGACTTGGTTTTTCGATTTTTGATTAGAGGAAAATATTGGCGTAATTCAATAATTTTACCTGGTGTATTCAACGACGCCGGCCATTTTGTCCACTGCTGTCAATGTGTGTGTGAGACACATCGGTAAATACACAAGGTAAAATTATTGAATTATGCTGATATTTTCTTCTAATCAAAAATCGAAACACCAAGTCCCCTAAAAGTTTGAGCCTGCTTTTCCTTCAGGGCTTGAAAAAACTTTTAAAAAGTACTTCCTGTGGCTTTATAAAGTCGACGAAATTTGCCCTGCAGGTTAGAGTATTCTACAGATTTCTTGATCCTCCTGCAACAGCCTTAAACATTTTTTTTTCAGCCAAAATTGTTTATTTTCATTTCTTCAAAAATATATTTCTAAAATGTGCAGCAGTCCTTGAGAGATCAACTTATCGTGTAACGAGGGGTTATACACATGTGCGTGCCGTACGCATACTTACACCGGCTCTCGTTACTAGTGAAGGGATATCGAACAAAAAAATCGATATTACGGATATCGATATATCAGACACATCGATATCGGTACGAAAAAAATATCGATATTGGCTAGAAATATCGATATTTAAATATTTTTTGCCTTTTTTATTGATAAATAATAAAAAAAAACATTCAAAATATATATAGAGATGTTCTTAACTATAAGTACAATCATTTTTAAAAGTGAAAATTATCAAAATAGAGCAATATTTATTTTTAAGCCTGAGACATGATATAATTTCAAAATAGTTTTACAAAATCTTTAATATAACTAGTGTAAAAATTAAAAATTGTGGACATTTTTTTCATTTTTTTCTTCCCAAAAAATATTCTGATTCAAAATTACATAGAAAATATTAAATTTTAATTGAAAACAAATTACAGCTCTAATTAAAAATTAATATTTTTGACTTAATTTTGAAACAGAATATCGTTTGACAGGACCGAGAAACTTAAGTATACGTAATTAAAAAATCATGAAAACAAATTTGAGGAATTTTTAATTGTTAGTAATATTGAATAGATTACAATTTTCGCAAAACTAACAATAAGTAATTAAGTACTACATACATTATTTATTAGTCAATTACATATTTTTAAAATGAAAATTGAAATATTAATATCGAAACCAGAGAAAAATATCGATATCGGCATCGATATATCGGTTGTAAAATATCGACATGTAATATCGATATATCATAAGGAAAAAATCGATTTTTCGATATTTCGATATCGATGTCCCTTCACTACGCGTTACCGAGTCTTCTAGACGCGTCCCTCACTCCTACTCTCCCTACTCCTGGCGTCGGCCATTATTAGCTCTTTCATTAAAAGCGTTCGCTCTGCGTACAATCTTCAGTCAGTGCTCTCAAACGGGGCAGCTTGCGCGCGCATTGTTTTGACTTACTGCTGAAGAAATTCCCCCATTAGTCAATTTGATTCGATTTTGAATCGCGCGCCAGATTACAGTCAATTGCAGAATTTCTCTAGCAGGAAGCCAACACGTGCTGCACGTGCAGGCTGCCCCGTTTGAGAGCTCTCTTCAGTTCAGCTGGTGAAAGCTCATGCGATATTTAATTTCAAAGTAGTACGATTTTCACAATCGATAGGTGCTTCTATGATTGTCAAAATATAACACAAATATTATTAAATAGGTGCTTCTAATAATAATATTTGTCACCTGAGAAATTACTTAACAATTTCTGTCACGAACAACTAACAAACATAAGATTAGGGAAACTTGATTTACTCTCGTCAGGCGCTGCTGAGAGAGATAAATCAAACCGACATAAATAATATTCGTTAGGTACTTCTAAGGATATTGAGGGGAAGACAGGTAACGTCGATAAATGTAATCCGTCAAATCTCCTGTATGCCAAGTCTAGGAACCGAATTCCATTACCTTATGAATAATTGTTCGACAATTCCATCGCGTTATAATTACAGAAATAACTAAGGTACATCGAGAGATTTATTTTCCTTCTCCGTTCTACCTGCTCGACGTTCTCCGCTTCTATAACGTTTCATTCAACTGTACGCAATTCTCAGAATCTCGCTCCGTCTCGATTCACTATTTACTGTATATTCACACTGTATATTGTACCTTTTTATTCACACGTTACAAATTCACACAAATTCCGTTACACTAATACTAATAATTCTGTAAATGTAAATACGTAGTTAAATAAATATATTTTTGTTATTTTGTTATACAAAGTGGTCGATCTGTTTTAGTTATCTTTAAACCTGACTCTGGCTAGGCTTAACCTTCCGCTGAGATAATTATTTAAGAAATCGGGTAAAAACAGACCGTTACATGACGCCCGAACAGGTTTTGACTTTTTTTGTAAGAACGGAGACACTCCCATCCCCTTCCGTTTTTCTTCCCACCCTTTCCGTATATCACCGCCATTTGTATTTTTGTTACTTTTTCCATTTTTCGGAAAAATTGTATATAAGTAAGAGCACTTCGTCAAAATAGATAGTTCGATCAGATCATCGAAAGTGTAAGTATCTATGCTCCGGCTACGATCTTCCGTTTGAGTATAGTTGTTTTAATCGTGATCTCCGAAAGTATTTTACCGCTACCATTCCGTCAGCTTCCGGTTATTCGCGATTGCAATTATACTCAGAATTCCGCTTCGACTTTTAGTCGTTATTTCCGTATACTACGAACTATTTTGTTGTGCTACCGCCGGAAAAGTGTTAAGACTTTACTTATTCAAGGAAAAATAAGTGCTACGAACTTTTCAATTGAAATTTACGCTATTTTTCTTGCTGTATATACTGTCTCGTTTGAGAATTATTTCTCTGTTTTGTAAAGTTTAAATTTAAATTGTGTAAACATGCCGGGAATTTCGTGGATTTATCGTCTCCACAAGGAAGAGTTTGTAACGAGCAGTATTGTCGCCCGTCACATATTCCTATCTTTCAGTTTCTATCACTGTCAGTTCACGTCACCGAGCGAGCGGGGCGAGAGTTCTGTCAGCCGGTTTTCCCTACCACCCGCCGGCTACTCATTACGTAACTACAAGTGCTTAAAAACATCGAATCGACACAATTTCAATTAGTTCGCCGAGGAGCAGCAAGTCTGCACTCGGTGAAACTCATCTGGTCTCTCTGCTAGCGGATTACCACCATCGCAGAGCGAGCGGGACGAAACCTGGACGTCTTCTTCAGGAAGAACCACTAGGTGTACGACTGTCAGGTACTCCTACAGCCGTACACTCAGATAAAGGATACGTCGGCTCTCCCCGACCTATCCTGGGTTAACCTGGGGATGACTTCCAGAACCTTGGGGAATTAAGACGTCCGATTACTTCCATCCTAGATATGAAACCATCTGATACCTGACCAGCGGGCACCCCCAAAGCCAACCTTCGAGGTAAAGGGTGTGTTGATTTTAAAGTCAACCCACCCTGGGGTATTCCTGTCTAAACTGTACCTGGGACAACACCGCAAAAAGAATGAAATAATGATTCGAAAATAATGATTATTCACCGAAATTTGTCGCAATTAAGGGCGATGGAATTTGAAAGTAAAAATTGTCAACAAACTGCCAAAAACTGTCAAAATCTGTGGAAAGAAACAAATCTATCAGCTTAATTTTAGCGTGAGATCTTGAAGGCACAAAAGGTCCAATTTCAATTTTTTTGGTAGCAATTAAAAGAAAGAAATTTTGAACAAACCTCTATTACTATCCAGTTTTTCGAAAAACTACAGTACAACTCCGCTAAGAGATACCCCGATAAGAGGATTCATGGCCTTGATGAGCTCGGAAGCTTTCCCCACTACTAACGCTGCCCCGAGAATTGGTCACAATATCCCGATAAAAGAAGTCGCAACCGAGCGCAATTAATTTGCGTACTCAAACACGCATTTCACACACACGTGCAATTTCCGAGCTCAACGTCCAGTAGTGGGGGCCCCCTAATTCTCAGAATTTTTATCTTATCAGTATCCTTTTAGTGAGGTTGTACTGTACTTTGATTGCGATAAACGAGCACGAGATTATTTCATGCTAAAACCGGTGAACATTTTAACTTCCACGATGGAAGTGACTGCGAGGTGTTTGGTCACCTCACAGCTTCTCTCAGCTGTCAATATTTAGTTTCTTCCATCATGGAAGTTAAAATGTCCGCCGGTTTTAGCATGAAATAATCTTATGCTCGTTTATCACAAAGTGGTTTTTCGAAAAACTGGATAGTATCAGAGGTTAGTTCAAAATTTCACTCTGCTCCCTCAGTTGTAGTCTTGCCTCTGTTCGTCAAGACTCTTTGTGAGTGAATTTAGCAGGTAAAGAAATCAGGGTCGTATGTACCAGTGTTCCCTTTGCGGGCTTCACAATGATACGCATTGATGCTCATGCGTCGCGCATGGCGCAAATAGTTGATTGGTTTCTTTTAAAGGGTTGCGTCTGATTGGTTACTTTCCGCGAATGAGTGAACCGAAAGAACGATAGTAAAAACTAACTTAGGGTACTGCACACTTTGCACCTACGATATTGCCAAACTGATGGCGCCTTCCTTTCGACTCCTCACCTCCCCTTATCTAAGTTTGGGAGCGAACCCAAGTTCTAGGAATACTACAACTGAGTGAACTGCAACCGAGGGAGCAGTGTATCCTTTGACATGTTACAAAAAGGCCAGCCGACCCTATTAAAGCTTTTAACAGAAAAGTAGAACGATATGCGAATTAATAATAATTCTAATTGTAGAGATGTCTCAGTCTGGTGATTTTCAGAATAAGTTTACAAAGTCCAGTTGAAATGGTTATTATGGAAAAATGCCACCCAAATTGAATTATAAAATATGTAATTACGTAATCGATTTTAGATTTAGATTTGAATTTAAAGAATTTGGAAATATATAGTTAATTTTGTATGTGTATGAAATATCACGTTATAACACGCAGGTTTATACCCAAGATTGTAACATTTATTAATATTACGAAAATTTTAATTTAACTTCATAAATCAGTCTGAGCGCAGTATTGCCATGGCCCGAGCGAGAGGTAGGTGTGAATTTCAAAATAGGCTAAGGGAGGTTGGGTTTTGCTGATTATGTCAGGATGGTAAGGCCTGACTTTATTTATTCATTATAATAAATAATTATTAGTGAATACAGATATAAGTTAAAATTAAAATATTACCTTCAAATCCGAAAGGGCAAGAGAAAGAAAGTTTGTCGCTTGCGTCTCCATAATTTGGAGGACAACGTCAAGATCCTCTCGCAGAGCTGTTTGGCTAAAGTGACAAATTCGCGATCAATTATAGATACGGAATCTATTCATTAATAGAGCGATACACGAATCATAACAGGCTTCGAATCCACTCTTAAGTTTTTTTAATTACCTCAAACACGGCTACCGTCTCGATCAATAAGAAGTACTTTATTACTTCGTGCAAGAGAACTTCCTATGAGCAGAAAATAATCGGCTTATGCGACGACCGAAACTAGCTACAGTCGAAGGCACTCTGGCAAGTAAATGACAAGCGATGGAACTTCCACTATCTTATATCCTGGCCGTACGACAGGCAAAAATTCATGAATAGTGTGCACTTTTTTACCATTGATATAAGCTACTGTAGTTATGTTACACTCAACTCTGAAAGCATTTACTTTAATTATAGTTAATGGTTGGTCAGATTCATAAAATTTATTAGCTTCTAGCCTGTGTGGAGAAAATCCTAGCAAAGAACCAGAAGAATTTTGAGGTTCGAATGTAATATCATGATTACAATAAATTTCACTTTTTAAAGTATTATTGTTTGGTTTAATATACATGGTCATACCCTCACTTCCTAAAAAATTCTCTAGATAGCGTTGTGGCCATAAACGTATGATGGCATTCTGCCATCTTATTCGTTATTCTCTTTTGTGTTTCTTCCCGGGTCCGCCACTGGAATCATCAGTAAGGCAATGTGGACGGAGCGTGCCTTAGACACATGGAGAAAAGAGATACTGCCGATGCCAAGGATCGAACCCGCGTTGTCTTGCTTCTCAACGTACGATGTATGCTATGATACTGACCGATGGTAATAGTAGGTTTTCTTCCAATGCGTCATTGGAAGAAAATAGGATTCTTGGGGTGTCTCAGTCTTTTCAATTCAATGCGTATGAATTCTTTTTTTTTTTACTGGGAACTGACAAAAAGTTATTTCAAATATATATTATACAATTTTTAGGCTGAAAAAGTACACGGATTGAGATTTCCTCTAGCTGAGTAGGGTTTCTCGAAGCCAGGAGAGGGGGATGCTCTTTATTTTTCGAAAAAACTAATTTTTTTGGATAAAATCGCTATAAAGGTTTTTGCCTAACCTAATCTAAAACTTAACCCTAGCCGAAACTTTCCCACTTTAGCCAAAAAAATTTATTTTTTCGAAAAACAAAGAGCATCCCCCCTCCTGGCTTCAAGAAACCCTCGTCGGCTAAAGAAAATCTCAATCCGTGTACTTTTGTGGCCTAAAAGCTATATATATATATATATTCGTTGAATTAATGAAGTTTGGCAAACCGATCATGTAGAAATGATTCCTTACTAGAAAGTATAAATCAAGGATTTATATATATCCTAACCATCATTGACATTTTTTCAAAATACGCTTGGGTTGTGCCAATAAAATCCAAGAAGGGTGAAGACATGACTGCTGCTATGAAATCTGTACCTACTCGTTCAAGGTCGCGTTCCAAAGAATTTGCATGTAGATCAAGGTAAAGAATTTTATAACTCACATTTTGAAAATCTTATGAAGCAATATAATATAAATATGTACTCAACATTTAGTAATTTAAAAGCTTACGTTAAAGAATAAAATGTGGATGCAATTTGTATGTGGTTTGATATTCTCATTGTTGGAATTTGGGTAATAGAAGGAGGTTACGGAAACTTTTAGTTCAAACTTTAAAATAGAGATCCATTCTGGAGTCATAGTATGATCGTCTAAGCACCATCGACTGCAGCATTCGCACTGTTTTTCTATCTTCTTCTTCTTCGGGGCAGGCGCGTAGCCAGAAATCGTGTATCTTTCTTTAATGCTTGGAAAACAAAGAACAAATAGCCATGTAAAAGATACTGAAACTGTAACTGATCTTCTTAAGGATTATCAAGAGAAACCTATTGCTGGCAGTTTTCATGAGCAAGAACTTTCAAAAGTAAAATATTTAAATGTTTATTTAGTTGGAAAAAGTTTTAGTGAAATGGTTAGGATTCGATGATTCAGACAATAGCTGAGTAAATAAATCAGAATCATAAGAATTTTGTATTCTGTAACCAAGCTTTTATTAATAAAAATTATTTTCTTCAAATACATAAAATGACAATTGGGTATGAATTATTTGTAGATTTTTTAGATTCAATCATTGGGTTTAATAGACTATTTTCTATGGACTCTATTTTCTTATTCTAGCTATAATCGATCACTTAAAATTTTTTCGCATTTGTACACATTTTAATATAGATATACACTCGAGTCCTTCAAATCTCAACTTCCCAAATCTCAAGTTCTCCCAAAAATCAAGTCAAGTTTCTTCCAAATGTCAAGTTCGTTCATCTATGATTTTTCTCAAATTTCACTTGATAACTACTGCGCACGCTTTGCATTCGGCATCTGATTGGTTGCATGCGCAATTGATGTGATTATAGATAATCAAGAATTTCATGACATTTTGGAGAACCTCTGGCAAAAATTTCTTGACATTTGGGAGACTCGAGTGTATTTAAGAATAAATGCTAAATATAATACAAAATATGCGTGGATTTAATTACATACGAATAGTACTTAGGTATATCATTAAACCATGAAAATATTATGAGATTCCATAGTTTAAAGAAAATAGAAAGAAATATTCTTTCCTTTGATATTAATATTCAAGTTAAATTTCAATAAATTATTTATCAACGTTCTCTGTAATATTGTGAAAGGAAATTTATATTGTTTTTTTAAGTTCTGAGTATTTATCTACTACATTCTATTGTTTACTTAATTCTTTATCATTTTTATTATTATTCTGGTTACTATTGTGTAAAAATATAATATTTTCATTGTCCTTAACAATATATAAGAATATCATTTACTATAACTAAACAATATATAAGACCAGCTATTTTTTTTTATTTTATGAATTCTACGTAGGACTTATCCCTATCTGGCACTTTGAAAAATAACTCTTAAAAAATTAAATATTGACTGGAATAATATTTGTGAGGTATTATTCATTATTTTTTGTCCATAGTCGTGAAAAATTAAAAATTATGTAATTGGTATTATACTTGAATGAGTATATAACTTTCATTTAAGTTTGACTAGAATAATGGAAGAGTTGAAGTGAAAAACGATTATCATTTTATATGTGCAACATTTTGAAAGAAATTAATTTTAAAAAGATTTAGAACTTCATCTTTCTCTTAAGACCTTACGAAATTATGAAATGTTAAATATTCGAAAAGAATATAACAGAAAATCATCTTAAAACAGAAATACTGTTGACTTTAAGCAAATTTTTGCAATGTACAAAAAAATTTCTTAAACTAGGTCGTAGGAAACTAACTAAAAGTAAAAACTTAGATTATAACAGTAGTCACTTTTACAGTTAGCAATCTAAAATTGAGTACGGAATACTGATTAAAATTAAATGTATGAATGGCATGAATCATTTACATTATACAAAATTGAATTGCTATGTTGTTCTCAAAGTTTCTATCCCTGCCGTTAGATCTGACTGACTGAATTAGGATATTTACTTAATTTTTCTGAATTGTTAGCGAATTAATTTCACTATACGGACTAAAACCTCTTACAGATATAAGATTCTATATCAAGTCAGCATAAAGGCAAAAGAGAATCCGAACTTCAAATGTGCATAAAATTGCGGATAAAATTACATATTATAATGCATTCTATTTGACTTTTATCCGGATACCATCCGATATCCCAAATAACTAACAATAAGTTTGTCTATTATACAATGGAAATCGTCCACAGAATATTTTTTTTCGTTTTCTTTACAAAAATATTTCTTTGGAATTTTTTTCTTTGCAGTGCGTTCAATTTTATTTTTTATTGATTTCGTCACATACACTCGCTCTCTGAAGTATTTTTTGTATATTTTTCTTCTATTCCAACGCTGGATTTTTCTTGCAGTGGAGTTAAAGTAGTGCAAGTTCGAGCTGAACTTTGATAACGACTTTGAGAATTTCCCCAAAGAACTTTGCTATCCTTGCAACCAAAACGTTTAAGAAGTAGACGTTTGATTTTCTTCTTCCAAACAAAAATGATAAATATTATAAGACCTTGGAGTGTATTAGCGATGTCCGTGATGTAAAAGACATATTTTGGTTTGTCATTAAGAAGCCAAGATATTATTTCCATCGACCAATTGATACCCATTACGATGAACAGTTTGAGGTAGAGATTAAACCTGCAAGAAAAAGAGAATTTATTGAAAATGGTCTTCAAAAAGGTGAGTCGCACAGTCGAACTTTACTTTTTTATTTCTAACTTATAGAACCATTGCAATTGATAGGAAACAATTATAGAGATGAATTTTGAACGTTTTTAAACGTTTTTTTATGAGTTTTCAATAAAAATAATTATTTTGTAATAAAAATATATTTCATGCTTATTTTTCCATTTTAACCATATTTTTTATTTTTTTTTTCCAAAATGCGGCCTTTAAAATTTTTTTCAAAATTTTTTGAATAAAAATCTTCATTTTTTTCTTTCAAAATCATTAATATTATTGTAACTATAGTTATTGTAAATTATTTAAACATGTTTAAAAAAAATTCATAATTGTTTGTTCCGGCGCTCCAACACCCTTAGTAAATGCAATAAGGTTATACATTTTTTTTATTAATGTTTTGCTGTAATTGTAACCCTCCGTAGTAGGGGTGCGTGTGAGATTTTTATATTACTATTGTATGTTACACTGATAACTCATAAAAAAAATGAAGCTTGCGAAAATGACCCGGAAATTTCTGTCGTTATCTTCCGTAGTATAACTAATATTAGAATTGCAAGCAATCGATAAATTAGGAGGGGGGTTACATGACTTAGACCCTCAGAAATTTTATAATTTTAATACAGCGTGTGCAACTCATTTTAAATTACTAAAATTTACTCTCCTTTTCCTTTTATAACCGTTGTGGTACCTTGTGTAATATATGTTTGTACCATCAAAATCGGTGTACAGTCGCTTCCCTAACATTGAACTTGGATCATAATACTGATAGTTTGAATTTTGAACCATGCCCCTTGCGAATGGCAACCGAATATTGCAGAGATGTATATTCAAAATAAGCATTAAAGGGGGACAGCAATCGTTTTGAAAAATAGATACACTAAAACCTGGATTTAAGTCCCCTAGATTTCTGTCCTTCTGAGAAAGTTGGGTTGGTCCCGAACATAGATGAGGGGAGCAGAGCTGGGCACAGTTAATCAGAAAGTTAACTCAGTTAATCGTTAATCCGTTAATCTGTCGAAAATTTAACGGAAGTTAAAGTTAATCCGTTAATCGTTAACGTTAATTTTTTATATGAAGAAAACAATTTCCCCTCTCCCGTGAATCCATCCAAAAATCTATCAATTGATAAATTTCGGATAAGTTTCGGACAAATTTATCCGTACTTGTCTGGAATGTGTCTGGAACTTGTCGTGTTTCATCCGATTTCCATCCATACAAATATTTCAGGTCAGAAATAAATTCGAATTTATCCGAAAGCTGTCCGAATTTCAAAACCACAAATTATTTTTTGTAAAGTGAAATCCGAATTTCGTCCGTTTTCCACCGGATTGTATCCGCAAGAAAAATCGGAACCTGAAATAAGTCTGCACCTATTTGGAATTCATCCGTTGAGTAAAATTAATTTTTTTTTTGTAAAGTGGAACCTGAAATTCCTCCCAGAAGAAATTGATTAAATCGGACTCATTGCGGATTTTTAAATTTTATCTCATGCGGAATAACGACAAAAACGGATGGATTCCAGATTCCACTTTATATACATAAATATACTTCGTTTTTTATTTCGTATAAGTTTCGGACTAATTCGGATTCAAGTTTTACTACAAACGGAATAAAGACCAAAACGGAGGAATTTCAGATTTAACTTTTGATGAGCATAATGTCTAATTTTTCATTTCGCATATATTCCGGACAATTGCGAATTAATTTCGGATCAAATTTTATTTTCAGATGTAAATCGGATGAGATCGGACAAATTGCGAAAAGATTCCGTCTAAATTGCGGATCTCTCCAGATTAATTTATACGGTATTTGTCAAAAATCCTATTTTTTTCTCACAAGCGGTAACACTTCCTGGGTTTAGGTATATAAAGACAGACCGTTCTTTCTCTGTATGTAAATTTCAGACTATTTCAGACTAATCCCGAATATGAATTTTGATCGTACCTGACAATTTCCATACATTACCGGACAAGATCCGGTTTGGCAAGTAGAATAAATTTCGGACAAGATCGGATGAAATTAGGATTCCAATTCCGAGAATGTGGATCGAACATATTCCGGATGGCACCGGTTCAAATTCGGATGACGAAAACCATCTTGATTTCAGGTAATTCCAGATAATTTCCGGATTGGCAAAAACAGGTTGAAACCTACAGATTTCCGATGTGTTCAGATAAAATCCGGATGGAAAGTCTACGTTGGAACGTAATAATGTCGGACAAGACCGGATAGGGGATAAAATCCGGATGAAAAAAACCGCCTTGAATTCTGATAATTCCAGACAATTTTCGGATGGGAAAAACGTCGGACCTGACAAATTTCCGATCTTTTCGGATATAATCCAGACAGAAAGTGTACGTCGGACCTGGCTAATGTTGGATCAAATCGGATTAAATTCCGATTCTAATTTCGAAGTCGTGGACCAGACTAGTTCCGGACTCAATCGGATGAAATCCGGGTGACAAAAACCGCCTTGATTTCGAATAGTTTCGGACAATTAGCGGAGTCCGTCATTTGTCCGGAATTTTAAGCTGGGAAGACTATAAAATATCTTTTTTTGTTTCCTTTTGAAGGACATTGGAATACTAATGTGAGAATTAAAAAGATTTTGCGAAATGAAAACAAATGGAAAAGGTGAGAATTAATTGAAAAATTGAATTGAACTCAATATTAAAGTTTTATATAAATAGCAAAGTATAATTGGGTATTATTTACTAAAAATAACAAGCCTCACTATTCTTGACAATTGTTCATATGGTGCAAATTGCCCTTCATGAACAGAAGCATGTCGAAATTTTCGTCTAACAGACATGATCTCTTCGCCTTCAAGATGTCTTTTCCTGAACACGGAGAACATCCGGTCCACTCTTTGGAACTAACATTAGCGACATGCACAGTACAGAAAGCGGTTTATTTAAAAAAATTTTGAGAGTTAACGGAGGTCAACGTAAATTAATGGATGTTAACGGAAGTTAACTAGTCCGTTAACAGTTAACGAAAAAATTTAACTCAGTTTATTAACGGATTAACGAATTAACGGTCTTGCCCAGCTCTGGAGGGGAGGTGAGGAGTTGAGAAGGGAAGCGCCGCCAGATTGACAGTGCTCGTATCGGCAATAGCGTAGCCATAGGTGGACAGTACCCGCTAAGTCAATTAGCTCTAGTTCGCAAAGGGAACACTGGTACATACGCCGCTGACTTACGACCTGCACGCTTCCTTGATATGAGTCTACTGACCAACCAAAGTGGGACAGCAATCCAGGTTCCAATGTACTTGAAATATGTACAGTACTGATCACTGGTTCGCGAGTTTCCAAAACAAAAGGATAGAGTAAAATAAATAAATAATTCACAATTGAAACCGTGTGAATCGCACACAAATTTTTTTTCTTAAGGCTGTTGGAGAACTGAAAAGAAACCCACCCTGACTAAACGAAAATTCAAACAATATATTTTTAGAGCCAAAAATCAAGCGTCTTTATTATACGTGCGTTAATTATAATTTATCTAGTGCGTTACTGTAATTCTATATTATCTAAGTTATTAAATATAGTGATTAATTAATTTAACTTTAAAAATGTGTTCAGAGAATTTATTCTCCTTGTCCCGCTCACAATAGTGAAAGTTTTAAGTTTTGGCTAAAATACCCTGATCTTTAACAATCGGAAGTGGGATTATACTTCATCCGCGTTCTTTTTTTTAATCAGGATTATAGTGAGAGTGATGTGAATTCTGGTGGTCAGAAAAACTAAAGTGGTTTTCAAATACAACAAATATTTGCCGTTGGGTTTCGAAAGTTTAATTTTTCTCAAGATGGCGATCACGACGCTGTTTTCGCGAAGATTACATAAGTTGTGAGTGAGACGTTCCGATACGTATTGAAGAATGGATTGTTGTACAAACGTGTGAATGATTGCTTGTTGTATATAATACCGGTAGCCTTGCGAAAAAGTCTGGTGATACAACATCACGACTTACAGAGCCATTCAGGCATAGATAGGGCATTAGCCAAACTTCGCAAAATTTCTTTCTTTCCGGGAATGCATCGATACGTGCGTCGACACATTCGCGGATGTATCGAATGTTTATTTACAAAGGTGAAGACAGGTCCTCAAGTGGTCGAGTCGGAGCGGTACTGTCTACTGCTGGTATTGTTTCTGATTGACTGCGATTTTTTACTTTTTTTACTTTGGATGAAAACGAGCATTATGAAGAAACTGAAGGCATAATATACGGTGCAGGCATCGCTGATTAAGGCCAGGTAAGATTCTTTTACGATTTTTCGTTGAAAAAAAATTTAAACGCGTTTTTCTCGAAACAACGTTTTTGGACGGCTTGTTGATAAAATCTCAGAAACTACTTAACCGATCCTTACCAAAATTTTACCACATATTATTTATGAGTATAACTATAGCGCATATCATACGATTTTTGAAATTTTGATTTGAACTATTTTTTTTTCGCAAGAAAAGGTGAAAAAATACGTGTTTTTTCCTTACTTTTCGAAAAATGTCCGCCATTTTGTTAATTTTGAAAAAATCAAAAATCGTATCATATGCGTTATAGCCATTTATCTGCTGAATCTAAAACCGTTTCGTTTTTTTGTTTCAGACCATCCGTCCCAGAGAAAACATCAACAGCGTACACCCTCCTTTTTTTTTATCTTCTTTCAACCATCATTTTTATTTACCAATATTCACTAAAATGAATTTAAAAAAAATTTTCATATATTTCTAAAATGCATTTTTTGTATATAACATCTTATGTACCAATATTTTTAATTTAAAATTATGAAAAAAATTCTTGAAAATAGCCTTATTTTTACGCGTCTAAAGTGGGTAGACCCCTTAATTCTGTGGTTTCATTATTATCTTTTTCATGTTAAATTCAGCTTTGCTTTAACGATGCTTGATATGGTTGAAACATTATGTAACGTGCCTATCAGACACTCGTCGCCTTTTAAGAAATGAATCTTCAATTCAATTCTTTATTTCGAGTCTTTTTCAAATTAATTTATTGATGATTCACTCGGGTTTTCCTAAATCGATATAAATTGAATTAAATTTAGTTTCTTAATTCGTCAAATTAACTTGATTTGCTTTGTAAAACAAACTAATGAACTTCTGAACTATCACGTAAATTACATAACGTTTTTCTGCTTTTTGTTTATGAAATATATTTAACTGTTTCTTATTTGAAATCTAGTCTCGATTTTCTTCCGTTGCGTCATTTATATAAATAAATGACTGGCGTATTATAAATTTGAATTCCTTGTGAATGTGATAAATTATTTATTTCTAAGATTGTCGAGACGTATGTTTCGTGGTCACAGAACAGACCGCGTTACAAAAATAATTATGTTAATAAGAACATACCATTGCTTGTTGTCATCATGTCGTCTACTTTCACTTCCTCTCAAATGATGTGCAGTGTCCCTTTTATGTTTTGATATTTTTAGGGCTGTTGATATAAACAGGAATATGTTGCACAAAACTGTAATGCCCATAGGACCATAAAAGTATAAGCCTCTAGCTGTTTCCGCTGTAAATAAAAAAAGTAGAAGGTTAAATTACTTTTTTATTCCCTACGAAATAAAAAGGACTCCCTATGGTGTAAAAACTGGGGTATTGGTAAATAATGAAAAATTATAGATCTATAAGTTCGCATTTTCCGATAATCACCCCCCTTTACTTTATAAGTCACAGGGTGTAATTTCAATTAAATTACCAATAAAATTAGTACGTATATTACGAAAAAATTCCATTAATTTTTGGAAAATGGGAATTTATGAAATCAATTTTTGGTCGGTTATGATAGATTACCATCAATTTTTGTAAATCACCCAACATTATTACAAATATCTGGAAGTTTTGAAATTGAATTTTGGAATATTCATCAAAATTTTAACAACGACTTCTGGGTAACTTAAGGTATTTACAGATAATTAAGGTTAAAATATCCAGCATATAGTATGTGCCATATGAGAGAGAAAAATTTTTGCAAATTGTGTGTGTGTTCTCAGTAATCCTTTTTGCCTAGTTGTCTTTCACAAATGACTGGTATTGACGCATACTATATGACGTGTTAATATGCACCAAAGATATTATTATAGTAGATGCGGTGCTGGTCTAGCAGACGCTAAAAACCGGTGACAAACGCGGTGCTGATTTAGTAACCTAATATTTTTGTAGTTGGCGCGTCAGTCGAAAGTGTCGGGCTACCCCGGACTGCGGAGTAGCCTGAATACTTTCGACTGACGCGCCAATTACAAAAATATTAGGTTACTAGGCGAGCACCTCATCTACTAATAATAATATCTTTGTATGCACACATGTTTTATCTTACTGATAATTGCATTTAGGAGCATGTATAGGCAAGGGTGGCGTCCCATGGATCCGGAATGCGTTGCGTTTTTGCGCAAAACCAGCAGAGAAAGAGAGACGCACCATTACTACTATCTCTCTCACTCTCATGGTTTTACGCAAAAACGGAACGCATTCCGGATCCATGGGATGCCACCCTTAGGAGCCTATATAATAATATTTAACGAAGTACCGACAATTTTTATATATCCAGCACGATTGTAGATTGACCCAATTCTAGACTCATTCTAGACGAGAAAAGGTTCAGTCCCATTTTTATAATTTTTATAAGTAGTAAAGCAGTAAAGTCATAAATTGATCCCTAGACGACCCTATCGATATCTATACCTGTCTATACCGATGTCCAGAGCGCATCTAGAAAAACGCGGCTACTTTGCATCTAGAATGAATCTAGTGCGCATCTACCGGGTACGTACGTACCGAATAGAAACATACACATGAAAAGATTGAAACAAGTATGGATCGCGTTAAAAAAGTGCAGATAGAATATAACCAGATCAGGATAAGGCGAGAGCGATATCTGATTTCGAGGATGTTCATGGAAAGATTTTCATGTGGTGCGACGATTCTTGGGTCTCACCAGTTTCTTTAGAAGGTTCGTCCCAGACGAAATTTATCTGCTCCGATGCCTAAAAAAACGCGTTTCCTATTATAAAAAGATCATTAGTAAAGTAACGCTTTTCCTAATTGATCAGATAAAAGTACTGACGCGGCGTATACCGAAAATGGTGCGTGACTCGGGAAATCTTATATTTTAAATAAATCTTTTAATTTAATCGTCAATAGTAAATAATTTTGAAAACAATCTAACAACTATTATTTTTTAATTATATAGTTTATAAAATAAAACATACATTTAAAAAGAAGCTCAATGTGCGCCCGGAGCGCGCGGTTAATCTCGTAGTATATTAAGGCTGATGGAATTTGAAAACTTTAATGTAGAAAAACTCGAATTCCAGGGGCGCGACTAATACGGAGTTCTGGGTGTCAGAACACTCAGAGAGTAATTCGAGTATACCTACTTGCAATATGCGTGGGTTTACAAATTATTAGACGGATAATACAATTCCACATTAAAAGCATTTTTTGAGAGCTTGAAATCCGGTTTTTTTCTTTTCTTTAATTAGTAATAGCTACGAATTGATACAGTGCTGACCTCACTCTGCGATAGTTTTGGCGGGAATGATTTGAGTTGCAAGATGAAATATCGTAGTAATCTTTTATCGTTTGATCCTTCTCATATTTATTATAAGAAAAATGAATCCCTACCTTTAGTAACAATTATAAAATGAATTTATATTACTAAAATCATTTAAATTTGTCAATAATAGAATAAATCTTTAAAATCGGAAATTATCTTTCATCTTGCAATTCAAATCGATCAACTTGCCCTTTTTTCCCGTCAAAAGACCAATCCCAAATCCTGGTGATAACATTAGTGTCTTTCTACAGATTTTGACAGTTTCTGTCAATTTTTTCTTTCAAATTCCATTGTCCTTAAAGTCGTTTCTCTGTTCGAGTCCCATTTTACACGGATGCGATATTACTCCAATTGGACGAAGACGAGCCTTCACGATTGGTGTATGCCATAAGCCGCAAAACATCGGACGTTGAGGTGAAGTACCACTCAAGTAAACTGGAATTTTTGGCAGTAGTATGGACAATAGACCGGTATCTAATTCTACAAGTTTGTGACATTGTAAGCGGTTTAAAATGTCGATACAATATCCATGGTAAACAGACTCGAAATGTTCGTTAATAGTTTTGGAGTTTCGAACCGTGTAATTAGTGATCGAGGAACTTACTTTACCTTCGGGGGGTTTAGAGATTTCATAGAGAAATACGGGATTCGACATACCTTACCCAGCTGAAAATTTCTAATTGGTTTGTCAAGTTAGCTCGCCCAAATGTCTTTTTTGCCGCATTTTCGAATGGTTTTCGAAATGGAAAACCAAATGGATTTCCAAAAAGTAATTTAAATGGTTTTCCAAACGGAAAAACAAATGAAAAGCCAAATGGATTTCCAAATGGCGATTTAACTGATTTTACAAATAGAAAACCAAATGGATTTCCAAATGGATATTTAAATGGTTTTCCAGATGGAAAACCAAATGAAAAGCCAAATGGATTTCCAAATGGCTATCACTGGAAGAAACATCGTGTAACACGGACTGTAGTACTATAGTTATACTAGCTTCTTAGTGCGGCAGCAGTGCCAGAGATGTCAGTGCCAACTTAGAATAGCTGCTATACGAAATGTGGAGATGGCTGATGTCTGAGGGTGCCGTCCTATGGTAGCAGAAAACGCAAAGCAGAAAGCAGAAAATCATAAGAGTGAAAGAGACAGACTAATTTTCTCTCTCACTCTAATGATTTTCTGCTTTCTGCTGTGCGTTTTTTATCGTATCCTATTTTATCCTATCGTATCCTATCCTATCCTGTCGTATTTTATTATATCGTATAGGATACAATAGGATATGATAGGATTGGATACAATTTAACAGGATACCATAGGATAAGATATAATTAAATACGATAGGATACAATAGGATCCGATACAGACGGATAGGATTCGGAATTTCGTCGCATCTATCCGGATTTTTATATGGTTTTTGTGTCTGGCTTCAAATCTGATTCTATACGGAACTTTGTCGGTGTCGACAATTTTTTCTATCTGGTTTTTAATCCGATTTTATACGAAATAGTTTCGGTGTCATGTAAAGCTTTATACAGTTTTCATCGGTTCCTTTCCGGTACTTATACGGTTTTTGTGTCAGACTTTTAATACGGTTCTATACGGAACTTTGTCGGTGTCGACAATTTGTTGTGTCTATCTGCGGTTTTTTATTCGATTATATGTGCAATACTGAAATATATCCTAAACGAGTCTTTCTTATTTGAAGGTGACGTATTACACTCAGAAAGGAAAATACATTTTGATGATAACTAAGGGTATGTGTTTCTGACCATACGAGCAAGTTTTTAAACCCGGGTTTTTTTCTACAATTTTTACATTTTCAAAAAAATTTTAGTCAACATTCGTCCGTGTTCACGTTCTTGACGGATGATAATTCAATTAATAATACGGAAATAATTCAATTTTCTAATTCTAGTGTTCACTTGAGAGCCCGATAGCGACGGATAGAAAGGCGTTTTCGGTCTTTGATGCAAACCATCACCAATCTTAATTTCCGATCAAATTTCAGATAGGGCCGTATAAGAATCCAGTACGCAAGTAATTCTATTTTCTAATTCGGGTTTCCGCTTAAGAGCCGGATAGCGACGGATAGAAGACGTTTTCGGTCTTTGATGAAAACCATCACCCAAATTATTTTCCGTTCAAATTTCAGATAGGACCGTATAAGAATCCGCTAGAGAATTAGTATCGGTCTTTATCGGATCCTATCTGGCATTTTTAGCTTTAGCACCCAAAGGAGCTTTTTCAGGGGGTTCAGACAAAAAATATATTTAACGGTGTTGGAGCATTTTCAAAACACTAAAAACTGATATAGACTCACTGAAATCCGCTTCGTTTTTAGTAATCGTCACTTGGCGTCACTGCGAAGAAGCTGATCGGTCTAGTAACTTTATACGCAATTTATCAAACTTATTTTTTTTACACGATTTTCGTAAGTGCTCGGATTTTGCGGTGCATAATAAGACTCGCAAAATTTTTCTGAGTGAGTGAAACACTCGAGTGAAGATTTGTGCCTCTTTTACTTGGATAGGGACTTGGCAAAATGTAAGTACTGCTCACCAGCACCCCTCTAACCCTCGTCTCTAACTCAAAACCATAGAAATGCTAATTACCTTCACAGAAAAAACGAAGGATAAAGTTTACATCGATTTCAGGGTAAAGATTCGCTGCAACAAAAATTAACCTTGTCGAATAAACTTTACACTAAAAGAAGATAATTTTGTGTTTTTAAACTGCCTCGGGATGATTTTTCAGTGAAAAAGCATCGTCTGTTACGTACGAAAATGTAATTTAAAATTTTTTTTAGATTTATTTATGTCGGGTTTTTCTGTTCTCAAAATGTAAATAATTTTTCCTACGGGGGAGGCCTTCACAAACTGCCAAACCCAAATGGGTTTGTTTATTTTTTATGCGATCGTGACCCTTTACTCTCGGACTGAGAGTTGTTGTCCTTTTTGTTTACGAATTTTTAATTACATGAAAATAAGGAAACTGGTGAATTCAAAAATAAAGAAATAGGGAATTGGAAGAATCATATTTATTTTAGATTAAAGTAAATTGTTTTGATACATCTTACCCTTTTGTTGGTAATCCTTAATTTTAATAGTCCTTAATTTCCTACCAAGAGGAACGGTAAGGTTCTAAGGGGAATCTTCACCCTTAGGCACGCGCCTTTCCTATTGGGCTTTAATTTTTATGTGCGTTACGGTACTTACGCAACTCATGTCTTTTTCGCGAACTCACACCGTGACACTCGCGCACCTATCAATTCAAATTTCCTTTAACAAGAATGAAGCATTTTGTTCTGTTCTCATTGAAGGAATTTTGTATCTTCATATCAAAATCTTCTTATCGTTTTGAGATTCGATAAGTGGATTTTGAGTTCAATAATTTATTGCCTGGAATTCTATATAGATTATACCCTATACTTTTCTAAGGCCTTCTCTCTGTTATCGAAGTTTTTCCGATTAACAAGGTACTATTGGACTCACATATCCCAGTATAAGTTGCACTATCATAGAATTCACAGGACACCCGAAAACCTTACACAGATTATACCCTATACTTTTC
>UCOK01019341.1:0-38915 GCA_900474325.1 Synergus umbraculus
GTCTGGCGAGGTCAGCTACTTGAAGACTTGAATGCCGGTGAATTGTACCCGGCACGGTCGTCGCAATATCTCTGTATTTCTTGCAAATTCTTCACAGCGGGAGTGTGCGCTCAAAATTTAGGTTTTCCCCGTCTAATTTCCCAGCTGCTTACTTTTCAATCTTTTCAAGATGTTCATCTTTATGATTTTTATATTGCAGGGTTAGTTTTAGTATCTCGAGAGAATTAGAGAAAAGAAAATCTGCTCTCTGGGCACATTCTCACCATCACGTTTCTCATAATCAAAATTCGTTTTATTTATTTATTCTATTAAACAATTTTCAATTGGCTCAGAATTTGAATTTTCTATTTTTGAAGAAAATTCAACAATTTTTTATATCAGTCTTTTCTAGCGTGGCCCGGACTAGAAGTTCTAGGCTAGAAACACCTAATCAGGGCCCTTCCTTTGATAGGGCTGTGGAAGGGCGATTCCCACTGGGCCTAATTAGGTCGGGGCCTAACTGAAAAAAGCGTTACGATTTAGCTGGGGCCCTGACTAGTTTTCTCCATCAGGGACCGATTAAAAAAGGGAAAACTTGTGAGGCCCTCACTAGATGCTTGAATGAAAACTTCAATATCTCAATTTGTTGTTTTTTTGAAAAATAAAACTGAAAATTCGAATTGTCATAACTTGTAATAATATTGATTTTTTTTTCAAATTGATTATTGAAATAAATCGAAGTGACAAGTAATGAATAACAATTTTTCTTTTCCAAAGCCTAATAGCAATTATGCCATAATTCAGGCTAATAAGTTTATATAAGTATTTTTATTGTACCATAAATGATATGATTTAGGACTTTATGGTTTTAGACCCGATTGTAAATTTTCCTTGAAAAAGGGTAGAAAAAGGGATCTTTTACTTAAACTAGTACAAAATTTAAATTTTGTTTTTTTTTTAATTTTCAAAATTCTATAAATCTGACGATTTTGTTTTTATCTAGAAAAGTTATAAACTTATAAATCAGTGTTGGGTGGAAACTAGTTACAAGTAACTAATTTACCAAAGAGTTACGTTATTTGTAACTTTTAGGGTAACTTAGTTACTTTTCCTAAAAAGTAACTGGAACCTAACTGGATTTTTCATTTTTCTTCTAATAAAAAAAGAACAGATTTATTTTATATTAATTATTTCTATTTTTCAACTTAAAAATTAAGGAAGAGAAAAAAGTAACTTTTTAGGTAACTTGAAGTTACTTTATCCAGTAACTGTAACCAAGCTTTAGTTATAATTTATATATTAATGTTATAATTTATATAAAGCATTTTTGTTGTTATGCATTTTTTTAGAGATCAGGTTAAAGTAAATTTATTTAAAAATTTTAATGTTTAATTGCAAAGTACCATTCGAACAAAATCCAGTAATTTTTTTTTTTGCAGAAAAATATCGTGAAATAAGAAAGTGACTGGTGACAAGATTTTTGAGGACGCTTTTTCCAAAGAGATTTTTTTCGGTTCCTGCGTCATTTTTTAAGTGGAAAACAACCTTAACAGAAAAAAAACATTAAAAAAAAAAAAACTTGGAGGGGTTGTTGGTGTTTCTCAGAAAAACTTTTTTTTTCTCGAAAAATAGTTATTTTAAAGAAAAATCTGTATAGGAACAAACGAGGACACAAAAGCTGTATTTTTATGAAAGCTAAAATTTTTAATAAACTCTTTTCCTTCGCAAACCAAAATGTTTATGGAAATAGTGTTAAAAAAAAAGTACAAAAATTGCATTCTTTTCGAGTTTTCCCATTAGAAATGAGGAAATATTCCTTGGAGAAAAATGAGAATATTCAATTTCACGGCAAAAGAACAAAATATTGGAGTGGAAAAATATGCTCTTGAAGGTCATTCAACACTTTGGGCCGATCCTGTGAAAGAAAATGACCCTAAACACAGCATGAACAACGAAAATTTGACTATTGCTTCATTTGCCGGCAGCTGCGTCAAAAATACAGTAGGGTCACGTCGCAAAAACGAGAAAATAATGCAATAAATATGGGAGTCAACCCTTGTGCCTCGTTTGGACAAAATATACGGCTCGTTCAAGAAAACGAAGAGAAATTTGCATTCTTGTTAACTCGGTTACAATAAAAGTCAACTGGCCATAAAAATTGCTCCAAGCAGGCTGTAAATTTTTCAAAACACTGACCTGGAATACAACAAATGATAGACTTTCGAAAAATGAAAGCCCTTTCCGATTTGCTCCTAGAAAATATGTCTTCAACCCAAGTTCTGAGCTGAAAATTCAATTTCTTCATTTTACTCAGCAGCTTTTAATATATTTTGTATTTTTTTACTTTTTTTGAAGATTTAACAATTTTATGTATTGCTATTTTTAGTACTGATAAATACTAACAATTTATCGTTATGATTTTTTTTTTCGATAAAAACAAAATTATTAGAGTTATAGTATTTACGAAATTAAAAAAAAAAGAAACGAAAATGAAAATTTTAAGCCACGATATGAAAAAAAAAGTCAAGAGGGAAAAAATATTGGCATACTTGTTATTAACTTTTTGAATTTTCTTGAAAAATCGAAAATTCAAATTTTGAGCCAAAAAACTTGAGATATGGAAAACATTATAAAATCGTTAAGTTTTGAGAGAAAACTTTTTTATCTGACAAGGAGAAATTTATTTCTTACAGTGAAGAAAGTGGATTCATTTAAAAAAGACTGATAACTTAAATACCTTTATGGTGAAAAATACCATTAGGTAAAAGATTATTGAAATGACTAAACCTGAAGCCATAACTTTCCTCTTGTATAATTGTAAAAAAATTGGTAATTACTATAATTACTATAATGAGGGTATGACGATTTCCTTAGGCTTAACTATAATTAAGGGTGTTTAATCCCATTTTTAATCTGAAAAATCATTTTCCTCATTTTCCTTACAGAATATTTTAGAAAAAAATATATTTTTCTGCTATTGTTTTTCTTAAAATAGAAATTTGGCTACAGAGTGAAAAAATATCTAGTCATAATATTTTTTAAAAGTATTAAAAAGCAGAAATCGTATTTTTATGTTTGAACTTGATTTAAAGCAGATAAAATTTCATATCTTGTATTGCAAGTATTTGCGTGGATTAGAAAAGAAATAACGTGTATTCTTAAACAAAAAAAATTTTATTTGAAAATTTAGTACTGAATAAAAACAATAAAAAACTTTTCAATATCACGAATTCCAGAAACTATTAATTTTTAGTTTATACTGTTAAAAATATTTCGTAATAAAGAATCTATAGTGCGTTATTTTATCTATTTTATTTCTTCACAAACCACGATTGACGCGATTGTTGTATAACTTCGCTTTTGATATAAAGAGGAAAATTACCTTAAATCCCCAATGCATACAATGTTGAAATTTTACTCTACAAACAAAATTTGCTTATAAAATAAGAAATCTTTTCTCAGTCTAATCACCTTCTGAGATTTATCTCTAATTTTACGTAACAGTTGTAAAAGGCCGAATTTTTCGTCAGAAATGAAGAAAAAAATTGTTTCAAGTCTTTTAATTCTTTGTACGATTTTATGTCAGGAAATTGCATCTGTATCAAATTACAGCTCAAGTAAGTAAAATATTATATTTTTCATAATTTTTGTTAATAGAATATTTTTTCTATAATTAAATGAAAAATTAAATACATTATAGTTATTAGTAATTACTAATTACTAATTAACAGTGGTTTTTTTACTGACTACTTACACTGCTTAAAGAAACAGTGAATTCCTCTACTACAGAAATTAAAAATTAATTAGACTTTTTCTGATTACTCATTAAAACAGTAATTAAAAACTAATTTCACAATTATGGTTATAATTAATTAAGTTTTATCAAAACTGACGTGAAAATTAAATAATAAAATTGCTTTAATATTTTTAAATTCCTTAAAATTCCATAAAATGTCTTAAAATTCAACGAAAAGTTTAAAGTTACGTAAAATTTATTAAAAATCGCTGGAAATCTCTTAAAATTCGACGATAAATTAAAAAGTCTCCCAGAATTCGTCAAACGCCCTTCAAAATTTTGAAAAATCTTTTAATCTGATAATCCCTTAGAATTCCATAAACGTACACGGAAATCAATAATTAAGAGGGCTTCATTATCAAAAAAACATCTCTATTTATCGACAATAAGCGTCAAAACCAGGAACACTGAAAGTTAAACAAGTGAATGTTTGTACAGAACAAAAATATCTTTTATATTGCTACTGCTTAGTCAATTTTTGTTATGTACGTAATTCATAGATGACATTGAAATTATACAAATACAAACATCTCTATATTAAACATTTGAATTATATTGAACATTTTAGGGTAAAACTTTAGGCCCAAACAAATTATTATCGTATATAGATTCCCATATTTATATTCCTTATATATATATATATATATTCCTTCCTATTTTCTATTTTTCCTTCTTATCATTGCAGCGGATTCATTGGATCTCCTCTTCCGTCAAAAACGTTTAGTTGACAGAACGCCACATGCAAATAGTCGAGCACGATTTCAAGAGCACCCCTACGTTGTGAACATTCTAGAAAATGGAGCCCATAGTTGTGCTGGTGCTATATTATCATCCTCCGTTGTCTTAACCGCAGCTAATTGCGTTGAAAATCTTCGCCAATACACTGTTATTTCTGGTACTGTTCACGTAAAAAAGGGAACACCTCACAGAGTTGTTGGAATACTTAGACACCCAACTGCAGCTCCATTTTCATTTGTACATAATATTGCTTTGCTGCGAGTTTTGCCAGAAATCCGCCTTGGACCAGGACTCAATCAACCAATAGCAATTTACAACGCACAAGTTCCACCCAACGTTTTTGTCACTACTAGTGGCTGGGGCCTTGCCATAGCGAACCCTCGGTGAGATAAAAAATAGTTATTTTAGTTTCCTGCCCACTTTCTAATCAATATTCTAATATTTTATGAGGAGGAATACCCGTAACTCCCGAATACCACTTTTAACACCCGGAGCTCCTTCCCTTATCTCATAGGACTCCCCCTATTCAATGAAACCCCCTGAACCCCTGAACTATCATTATTCCAAGGGAGGAGTCCCCTTATCCTACGGGACTCTCTAAACCACGAGACTCCACTCTTTATCTCGGCGGACTCATCCCCTCATTCCAAAAAACTCCCGGGACTCTCATTACCCCACGGGAATCTCACTCCCGCGAGATTATTCCCTCTATCCCACGGGAATCCCTCTTATATCTCATGGGACTCTCTAATCCCCGAGATTGCACTCTTTATCTCGGCGGACTCATCCCGTCATCCCAAAAAACTCCCGGGACTCTCATTACCCCACGGAACTCTCTAAACCATGAAAATCCACTCATTATCCCGTCGAACTCCTCTCATCCCAAAAAACTCCCGGGACTCTCATTCCCCCCCGGACTCTACTCTTTATCCCGTCGAAATTATCTCCTCATCCGAAAAAACTCCCGGGACTCTCATTACCCCACGGAACTCTCGAAACCATGAAAATCCACTCTTTATCCCGTCGAAATTATCTCCTTATCCGAAAAAATTCCCGGGACTCTCAATACCCAACCAGACTCCACTCTTTATCCCATCGAACTCATCCCGTCATCCCAAAAAACTCCCGGGACTCTCAATACCCCACGGGACTCACTTTCCCGCGAGAGTCCACTCTTTATCCCGTCGAACTCATTCCCTCATCCCAAAAAACTCCCGGGACTCTCATTACCCCACGGAACTCTCGAAACCATGAAAATCCACTCTTTACCCCGTCGAACCCTTCTCGTCCTAAAAAACTCCCGGGATTCTCATTACCCCACGGGTTTCTCCCTATCCCGCGTGATTGTTCCCTCTATCTCAAAGGAATCCACTCCTTATCCCATGGGACTCTCTAATTCCCGAGACTCCACTCTTTATCCCGTCGAACTCATTCCCTCATCCCAAAAAACTCCCGGGACTCCCATTACCCCACGGGAATCTCACTCCCGCGAGATTATTCCCTCTATCCCACGGGAATCCCTCTTATATCTCATGGGACTCTCTAATCCCCGAGACTCCACTCTTTATCCCGTCGAACTCATTCCCTCATCCGAAAAAACTCCCGGGACTCTCATTACCCCACGGGAATTCCTCTTATCTCATGGGACACTCTAATCCCCGAGACTCCACTCTTTATCCCGTCGACCTCATCCCGTCATTCCAAAAAACTCCCGGGACTCCCTAAACCATGAGACTCCACACTTTATCTCGTCGAACTCCTCTCATCACAAAAAACTCCCGGGACTCTCATTACCCTACGGGAATCTCACTCCCGCGAGATTATTCCCTCTATCCCACGGGAATTCCTCTTATATCTGACGGGACTCTCTAATCCCCGAGACTCCACTCTTTATCCCGTCGAAATTATCTCCTCATCCGAAAAAACTCCCGGGACTCTCTAAACCACGAGATTCCATTCTTTATCCCGTCGAACCCTTCTCGTCCTAAAAAACTCCCGGGATTTTCATTACCCCACGGGATTCTCATTACCCCACGGGATTCTCCCTATCCCGCGTGATTGTTCCCTCTATCTCAAAGGAATCCCCTCCTTTTGTCCCAAGCGACTCTCTAATTCCCGAGACTCCACTCTTTATCTCGGCGGACTCATCCCCTCATCCCAAAAAACTCCCGGGACTCTCATTACCTCACGGGACTCTCGAAACCAAGAAAATCCACTCTTTATCCCGTCGAATTCATCTCCTCATCTCAAAACACTCCCGGGACTCTCAATACCCCACGGAACTCCCTTTCCCGCGAGATTATTCCCTCTATCCCACGGGAATCACCCCCTTATCCCACTAGACTCTCCCACCGATATCGCCATGTTGGAAGTAAAAAGATAGAAAAGGATACAGATTTTAGAGATTTTCTATCCCACCCAAGTGTACACTTTGCATCCATGGATTGCAAAAGGGGAGGAATACCCAAATCGATTCCGATTTCTTCGAAGAATCGATTCTTGGTGCCTGAGAATCGATTCTTCGTAATCGATTCTTGACTTCGGAGAAATCGTTTCCAGGAATCGACGATCTCGTTGGAATCGAGGGTTCGATTCTCACTGATCAATTCCCAACCCTAATCGATTCCGATTCCTTTGAATAATCGATTCTTGGTGCCTGAGAATCGATTTTTCGGAATCGATTCTTGACTTTGAAGAAATCGATTCCAGGAATCCATGATCTCGTTGGAATCGAATCCCACCGATCGATTCCCAACCCTTACAAAAGCGATAGAAAAAGATTGGCGTGAATAGGCGTGGATAGAGAAGGATACAGAAAGATATAAAAACAAAGATTCAGAAAGAAATAGATTATTGTAGAAATAAAAATAGATTAGCATGGATAGGGAAGGATACATTTTTTCATTCGATTTCAATCCTGAATATTGAAACAGATTCGAATAGATAGAAATTTCCTTACTTTTTACTTCCAACAAAGCGAATTCGATATCGTCGTTTGACTGATTTAGATTTAGAAAGTAATTTCTTTTATCATTTCTCACATTAATAAATTCTCTTGAAATTTTCAGTGGCCTAAAATGCTTCAGCCCTGGAGAAGTTCGGTAAGTCGTTATAAATATATTCTAGGATTAAGTAACGTGATAAGTATATAATAAGTGTATAATATCATACCTATATAGAATTGTTCCAAAATAATGAATATAATATTATTTCCTAACAGTAAACAGGTCTTTCCCGAAGAATTGCGCACAATCACTTTGCGCACAATAAGCACACGCGACTGCAGAACTCATCATGGTAATGATGCTTCAATTAACGAACTAGTTCTTTGTACTTATCATGAAGATAAGTTTTGTGGACCTGGTGACTCTGGCAACCCTCTAGTCTACAACAATCATCTAGTTGGTATTATGGCTTGGGATGGTGGCCATGGAGGCCCGGAAGTTTTTGTCAATGTTGCTCATCCCAGTTATAAAAATTGGATCTACACACAAATGCATAATATACCTGCTCATGTACCACGAGGATAGCCCTGCTACTAATATAATTCAAAACAGAGATAATATGTTTTAAAAAAATGTGTGTATCACGGGTGGAGGTTCTTTTAGAATTAATACAACTATTAGCAATTTTATGCTGAACTGTTGCTAGGGTTTAATAAAAAAAGATATTTTTCTTGCAACAATTTAATTGCGTGCTGTATTTATTCGAAATTTCAAATAAATTAAACACAATACTGATAAAATAATAATTGTGATTATTATTTTGTATATAAATACAAGTAAGTAGTTATAAGATAAGTCGGGAAAACACGGGGAAAACCCAGATGTTTTTCCCCGAGTTTTCCCTGCTGTGAGGTGTTTTCATGCTGCCTCTAAATGCGTTAAAACGTGCCCTGCGGTTAGTTTTCAAAGTAATAACAGGTATACTGAGCCGAGCGGAGGTACAACAAACCATCGTTCAACCCTTTCAAAGTTCTCATCCTAAGGCCTCGCGTCGAAAATAGTAAAAATTCCCGCACCTAATCCTTAAGCTCAAGATTCCATCAAAAAATTGCGCTAAAGCCTTTTCTGCAATATAATCTTTTCTTTTTCCTCGGAAGGTGGAGGAGGGTTACTTGCACTTTCTCTCGTCTTTCGCCTTTATGGCACCACCAAAAGATTTAATTTGCGTGACCAGATTAACTGTTTATTCTCGTATTTTTTCACGTTTTCTCTTATTCCTTCTTACCGTTTCTCTTTTTTCTTGTTGTTTTTATAAACTCTCCCGGGGAAACTCAAGACTCTTTGGTTTTGCTTACTTTCGGAACAGAAAAAAGTAAAAAGGATTATACAAGCTTTCATGGGTCAAAGAATTCCACTGAATTTTCAATGATATTCTAAGTAAGTTTATTTATCATTAGGAATAGTTCAGTTTGAACTTTTTGCCAACTATTTCGAAAGTTTTCGTGCTAAGAAATTGTAAATTTACAGACACACGAACATAAACTTTCTCAAGGACATGTTTTTCGGGTTCAGGTCACAAAACGTGGAGATTGGCCAAAAATATGGATAGAGTGTAAATTTTGCATAAATCGTAACACCTTTTCTGATGAGAATGAAAAAATACAGTAAGCGCATTAGACACGCGCCTAAGTTGTTTATAGTACTCAGTTTAACAACCCTAACAGTATAACTGTAACAGTAAAGTAACCGTAAAAGTGAAGCAGTAAAACTGTTCAAAACAGTACCACCAAGAGAGCTAGATTCTAAAGTCAAGGAAAGGGGGCGTACGACGAGTCGTACACGTCATAGTTCATCAGGTAAATTTACCCAAACTCAATAGAAAAACTATTTTATTGTGGCACTTAAATGCCTTAAAAGTAGGACGGGGTCAAGAAGGATTTTAGCTCCGATTTTAGCATTATGCAGTTCGTCTAGCTGAAGGGGCTGAATCTACGTAAATACATATTTATGGCCGTCAGTGGAAAATGTTTAAAACTTTCTCACGTACACCATTTTATTTAAAATGGCTGGATATAGTAGAAATTGACGTCCAAGAAATGCGACATCAGTATACAGAACAATTAAATCATATTTATTCGTATATAAATTTTAAGATGGTGAATTCGAAAATGGCTGCTCTGCCCCTAGTAAAAATGTCTAGTTGAATCACAATAGAAACCTAATAGAGCCGCAAAATGGAAAGCGCAAAACGAACAAAACCAATGACAGAGAATCTTCGAGAAGACAAAAATCTAAAGGCTTTTAGATTTCTAAATTTCACTAGTTTTCATCACGTGGCTGACAAAAGACTTTTTTAACAGACCATAGACGAGATAAAATATTAGTCCAAGCAAAGTCAATTAGTTGACAAGGTTGATTAATAAGTAGTTTAAGGTTTAGGGTGGCCTCACATGATTGCGTTTTGCGTTACGTCACAATGAGAGTAAAACAGAAAAAAGTATACTTCTATCTTTTTCTCTCTGATTATGACGCTGACAAATAACCCAACTTAAAATAATAATAATAATAACTATAAAATAATTAATCTCAACAAATCTGTCAATTCTTTCGAAAGTTATCTTGCTGAAAAAAACTAAAACTTGTAGTTAGTGTATATACGTCTTGAAGAATGAAGACATTTTTTCAGTAAAGTAAAAGCGAAGTTGTAAAGGCGAAAAAAAAAGCAGAAATCGATATTGAAAGGGTGAATGTTTGAACTAAAGTAAATTTTCGTCCGAAGCTATTTTGAGAAGACAATTATCAGAAGCTTTCTACCAACATAATCCATATATTTATAATTTATGGTTTACGTGCCGAATTTTAAGACTTAAATCTCTCTTTTCTACTTTTTATATGGAAAAAACAAAAAAATCGAGTGTCTTCACAAAAACGGGTCGGATTTCAGATCTCTGCTTGAAAAAAAGTTTTAGGTGGAAAAGACATTATCTTGATGAATTCGTGCCTGGTCAGAACGACGATAGGGTTAACCTCGGTTAGACACAGCTGTTTAAACGGCAACCCTAAACTCCCACTCGTTCTATGGGGAAATCCCCTCTCCTTCAATATTTTTCTTTTCATGGTAGAAAAGCACGTAAATAAGAGAAATTTTCACAGGAAAGCGTTTTTCATGCAACTGTATATATCTCACAGAAAAAATTAGAAACTGCTATTCTTGTGTAAGGAATTTTAAGAAGCTTAAAACTTTTGTATTTTCTGAGTTTCTCTTAATATTATTGAAAGTAAAAAAAGAAATCTATCTACGCCACTGATCATATGTTTATTGTTTAATCTAATGCGTTTATATATTTAATAATAAGATTCTCATGAATTCCTGATGACCCTTCAACCTTGCACGGCGGTATTTTTTCTAACGCTTTCAGAGGAGAATTATTGGGCACGTGCAGGGTCTTTGATATACGCACGCGCGGTCATCTATAGCCCTATACATATAGAGGACGTATAGGAGCATAGGAAATATATAGGGGTGGTGTCAGCAGATGAACCATAAGTATGGGTCAACCCCGCACGCGAGCGGGTCAGCTGTCAGTTGTTTGTACTTATAAGAGAGAGAAAGAGAGAGGAAAGAAGAGAAGGGCAAGGGCGCCACTGTTGCAGCCTGCGGATGCTGTATGTTATAGACGGTGCGGTATAGAGTTGAAGATTCCATGCAACGGCCGGCCACCAAGTACCCTATCGGCTCACTGGTCACTATAGATTTTTCATTTTTAATGGAATGGAATGATTCTACGAAAGCAAATGCAAGGATTCTTTTATTGGAGCTGATATTTCTTTTTCAATTTAATTACTCAGCCCCTCCGAACTTTCCCTTGGAAACCATCGCCAGCACGCTTTCCCACAATACCTGGAATTAGAAGGGTGAAAAACGGGACAGTTGATGGTATTACCCATTAAACCTCTTGCAGAAACCGGCGACTTTGACACAAGTCTCGAGATAAGTCTTCAATTGGCCAAACAACAAACCAACATGACGGAGGTCAGGATCTCTTAATCCGTTTAAATTATTTTAGACTTCAACTCCAGACGTCTTTACGCAGTAGGACCGTTAATCTTTCCGAAAAGTCAGTCTAATTGCCGGTTCAAGACTGTCAAGGTCAATCTAATCCGCGACAACAAACCGCATTAGTCTATAGTCTAAGAGAATCGTCAACGTCGACTCCTCTAAAGCGTCTTGAACCGTAAAGACTAATTTGAATAATCTGCTGAACCTACGTTCTTATCCAGTAAGTCCTTCGACCTTTCTGAAAAGTCAGTCTAATCTACGACTCCGGACCTACGTACCCCTAACCACAAGGCCCGTTTTTCTTTCCGAAAAATCAATCACAATTTTCTCTCCTCACCATGCCGTTAAGCTCTTCTACTTCGACTCCACAATGAACCAGTCTGAGGTTTTTATTCCGCGAACACTAAGCGACTTAACCCGTTGTCCTTCGCTCATTATCTGAGAATCCTGAATTGATCCTCAAAAGTTAATTATGAGAAAATAATCCAGGTAGCATACGTAAGGAATCTGGTCTAGGGACCACCTCCAGCTGAGGACTTGACACATCCACTACAACTACATCAAACAACCCCAGGGCCTTATAGGGTCTAACACCTGCTGGGATTGTTGAAGGCACATTTAAGAAGTTCCTAATTTCAAGGCTAAACAGTCCCAATATAATTATTTGTAACAGCCCCGATTGACATAATAAATATTAATTATATCTATCACTTTCTTTCTTCTTTAATAAGTGTCTCTTACTTGTAATATCGAAAAATTTTATTTCTATTCTAAAAAGTCACATAAATAGTGATTCTTGAATGTTATTGCTAATTGTTTCTCTATTGCTCATTGTTTCTCTTCAGTGATGTACACTTCCTTCCAAGATGGTAATAGTTTCCCGAATCCAATTCCTGTATCTAGGAACTTGCAAGTTCATAAAAACATCAGGATTAGCCCGCCCTACAACTCCTCCATTCCAAAGGTGAATACCAAGCAGAAATTTCTCATAATTCGTCGTTTCAATAACTAAAGGAGCACCGGCATCCTCAATAGTACAGTATTTATGTCCATTTGCATCAAAAGTGCAAATATCAGTGTCTATAATCGGTAGAGTATCTATGTACAATATTTTACAATCATGGTTGCTAATTATTGGTACAGTAATCGATCGCAGATAACTGGGATGTGCTGTTCCGACACTGGAATCAAAGACAAGATAAACCTTAGATTGTTTCATTGTTTATAATGAAATACGTTGCGTTTGTTTTACATATTATTAATTACTTACTGTCCATTGGAATTACATCCCCATCCACTAACACTACCATGTAATCCAGGCTGATTTATAGGTCCGTCATAAAATTCTATGTTACGAGTATTTATAGAATACACGAATTGTGGAGTAACAGTGAGCAAAGCAATACCATCCCTACGTCGAAACGGATGATCAGAGAAAAATAATCTTTTATCTGTTACGTTATGAACTACTGGACGAGCACCTGAAAGTACTGCTTGTGTTTTGCCAGAGTAAACTTTGTATTTTCCGTTTTCAAGCGCAACACAGTTAGCAGCAGTGAGGACAATGTGATGCGTCAGTATAACGCCTACGCATCTCTCGCCAAATCTGAATCGTGCAATTGACACAACGAAAGGAAAATCTTTAATCTGCTCTCTTTTGTCTCCACCTGGCGACTGATCAATTACACGTTTTCGACGGACGAGATGTTCCGATAATTCGTCTGCAATTTAAAAAAATAGCTGAGAAGGAGGCGAAAGAATATATTCCCCAAATTTCATTTGTCGTAATTCCCATTTGACTGAATTTCATATTATCGAATCATCAATTGCTCTAATTTTTAGGCACCAAAGTTATTATTTTTTGTCTAATCTCTGTTGCTCGGAATTCACATAAACCCTAATTTCTATATATATCCGAATTTTCATTTGACCTTATTTCTAATTGTCCAAATTAGTGTTTAACCGAATATCCGTTTGTCCTACTTTACATCTGTCCTAACTACAATTTTACCAAATGAAGATTCTGGTCAAGATTCTGTCTAACCACTTGTCGCTTGAATGGTAATTTTTCCTAATTTTCATTAGCCAGAATTTTCAAAAGCGAGAAAATTTCGGTGTGACAATTCTGAATTATCATAGGTGACATAGATACTAAGATCGGAAACTCTATTGAAATAAAATGTCGGGTAAATGATATGTAATTTTGTTACTCGGAAATTCTCGCTGTTGAAAATTTAGGCTAATGGAAATTAGTTTAAATGAAAATTTGAACTGAACTCCTTACTAACCACTCGGACTAAAATTTTGATGCCGGCCCTGAAATTAGGGTTTATGTGCCAGGATATAAGTTCCAGATAAGGAAAAATAAATAAGTAATTGTCACTGTTTTAATTATCGTCAGATGTTGTAATATTTTCCATAAAACAAACAATAATTGTTGTTGCCTCACAATTAACACTTGATAACTACTGAACATGCGTTGCGCTCGGCATCTGATTGGTTGTTATTCGCATTTGATGTGACGCATGCGCAATTGATATGAAATTTGAGAAAAGGAATTTTTTTACTATTGGGGAAGTCGACTGTAATATTATAATAATATATTTAATATCTTTGATATATTTTGATATGTGACGATTACTGGTCCATGTTATACCTTCTAGGTTTAATAGATAATGTGATTATAGTTACCAATATCCTTTTCTGAAAATGTACCAATAATTCCTTGGCACAAAACGCAAAAAAGAACGAGAAGATTCCAATATGTTCTTGCCGACATTTTGTGTCATAGAATTACATATGTGGTTCAAGTGATAAAATTAAACTTTTTGTTTTTTTTATCTTACAAGCTAAATTTATTTGGAATACTTTACGTATTTACGTAGATATATATATATACCATTTGTTGCTATAAATTAGGTGATAAGATAAGCGACTTAAATGTATTTTCCTGCGCACTATAAAATCTTATTTCTCATTCTGATGCAACATTTTACAATTCCACCAAATTTAATGAAATCTTTTCGAAAAAGTGCGTGAAATACTGCGTAATTCATTAAAATCCCTGGAAATTTTTCTAAGGGGACGCATTATCCCCCTAAAATTGTTGGGCATGAATCAAATAAATGATGTGAAGTCTCTGCCACTAAATAGCAACTGCCGATCGCCGAGAGGCAGTACTTTGACGAGGATTTGCAAAAATCCTATCATCGACACTCGCCCCGAGCAACGCATATCGTGGCACCGTGGCATCGTCCAGTTTCCTTGGGGTCGTTTTTCAGCGTCCATCCAATGGGAATGGACAATGGTCGGCGTATGTGTCGACCTATAAATCTTGTATTGTCCAGTGCCAATGTTTAGTTGCCCGCATATTAACCTGGGGTGCAAAGGCCGTGAGCCCTGCATTGTTCCGAGACTGACCCCTCTTGTCGCAGCGTGACCCTTCGGCTTTTTATTTATCAGGTTACTAGGAGACCCACTCGTATCCAATCCTGGACCTACCCCGACTTACCCCTACTAGGGCTTGACCAACGAGATCCATGCGAATTATTACTCAGTAGTGCCCATTACGCGCGAACAGGCCATTTTCCCGTGCCAGATAGAGAGAGTGAGAGAGAGAGTGAGAGGGAGAGAG
This sequence comes from Synergus umbraculus, assembly GCA_900474325.1. Classification (NCBI taxonomy): domain Eukaryota; kingdom Metazoa; phylum Arthropoda; class Insecta; order Hymenoptera; family Cynipidae; genus Synergus; species Synergus umbraculus. Next base: position 15,153 of record UCOK01019341.1, read on the forward strand.
AATGTTTAATGTGTATGAATAAAGAAGTTAGGAGGGAGGATAGGGGGAAGAGCTCCCTCTAAAATCAGGAAAGCCGATCGGAAAAATGACCACGAGGCTAAAATCGAGCGTCCAGATGTTTTTCACCAAATTTTCAAATCAAGGACAAAATTACAAAAGACTTTTTGCTTCGTGAGAATCACACCTTTCAATTCTCCAACCCTCTGCTTTTATGGGCCGGTTATTTTATGCTCAAATCGTATTCTGGATATAGGTATAGATTAGTCCATAGTTCCAGATGGTCATAATTTTAATTGGCCACAGAATCACTAAAAGTTACCATAAGTTACTAGATTTTAAAAATAGGGTGGCGTCCTATGAAATGTTTTTTGCGTTGCGTCATAATGAGAGAAAAGAAGACAAAAGGATGCTTCTGTCTCTTTCTCTCAACGCAAAATGCAATCATGGGATACCAGCTTTAAAGTAAAAAAACTAGAAGGGAGTAGGTTGGCGAAAATGGTAGCGTTTTAATTGGTTAGGTTCATTGAGATTTTTTCTAATGCGCATTGCCATCTGGTATCCACCTACACCGGGGTTTACGAATTTAGTGATTTTGCGGCCAATTGGTTCAGCGCTTAATTTTATCAGTAATCGATTTGTCAACGAAAATCGAGACGAAAATAATCTGGATTGTCTCAAAGATATGGTTTTCAACTTCGGTAGTATAATGGTAACATCACTTTTTTAAGATAGGAAAAAATTTGATAAAAACTAGAATTTGGGGAATTTTTACCCCATCCAAAAGGATCAATTTTTCACAAAATGAATTCTCTCTAAAAAAATGTTTTATTTGTTCTCAGTTAGTAATCACTTGACAGCCGAATAACTTCCTGTGTGTTGATTACTTAAGCGAGGAATCGCGCCACGCGCTCGTGAAATAGCCACCCTCCAAAGAAAGCCACATAAAAAGCGAGGAAAAGAAAGGAAATCGGGGGCTCGAAAAGACGGAGGGTAAAAAGAACGAAGAAGAGGGCGACTGGCGAGGATAGTTCCAGAATTCAGTCACTGAATACATATGTGGAAATGGAAAGCCGTTCGATTGGCGACACGTGGACAAAAGAAAAAAATATCAATTTCGGAAACCGAAAAAATCTGACCTGACCAAACGGTCAAGCGTCCGGGGGTAACACAACGGCTTCCGATTTTAAGGGGACGGTATTTTTTATCCCCAGGCAATCTTTCTTCTTATTCTTATATTTTATACTCGATTTATAGTCCCTTAAACATTGTATGCAAAAAAAAGGTAAAAAAAATCTGGAGCTTGTTGGGATATCTAAGTTTTAAGTTTAAAGGGCGAAGTCTTCAGGTAATCCATATTAAGTGGATTTCAGAAGATATAAAGAGATTACAAGGGATTTGAAAAGATTTCGGGAAATTTTGGTAGATTATTGAATTAATAGAATTCTCAGTGGATTTTAGAATATTTTAGAAAATTTTAACATTTATTGCTATTTCTAGAGATTTCAGATGATTTAGAAATGTTTATTGAGTGAAGTAAATTAATTTAATTTTGTGGTTTAAGTTAAATATGTAGAATAAATTGAGTTTTATTTTGTTTTCAAATGGCTTCATACAATCTTATTTCAAAATGGTAGAAAAATGGAGGTAAGAGGGAGGGCTTCATAAAACGGTACACGTTCGCAAGGATAAAAAGGCGGGAATTCCACGTTAACCACCCTCGACTATTCTAAAAAAACTACCCCTTCGGGACAACTGAGGGGGAATTCTTGCTGACGACTCGTTATTACGTGTGATAGTAATATTGTGTATTTCTTTTTCTGTAAAATTTCCAGAAATTTTAAGAGAATTCGAGAGATTTTAACGATTTTTAAAAGATATTATCCCATTTTTAAGGTTTTTATTAAATTTTATGAGATTTCTAATCATTTTAAAGGATTTCAAGTGATTTTTCTGACCGGAAAAAATTTTTTTCCGGTAATGCCCCATATGCAGTATATTAAAATATGCAAAATAAAAAAATGTGATGATCTTTTAAAGAGATAAGATTTCTCGGTTGTTACAATTTTAGCCAACTTTTAACACAAAAGTTTCCACCCAAATATCTTAAATTCCAGCTAATGGCCCAGCCGGAAATAGCTTTCCCTTTTTTCACAATTTTTTTTTCTATTGTAAAGCGTCAGCCTTCTTTTAGCAAGTTGCAGATCATTGCCGAGGACGCTTGAACGAAATCGCATTTAAATAGAAGAGCTTGACAATGGGGCCTGGGGCCCATTAAGAATACGTTTTAATGCACTGCACGCGAGCACAATAGGGGCAGGAGGGGGAATTTCGTGAATAAAGGGAAATGAACACAAAAAAGTCTCGAAACTACAAATCGAATTCAAAAATCGTCCATCGATCGTCAGGTGATCAATCTACGACGTCATGGACAATTTAAAAAAATATCCAGGGCATAAACATACTTTCATAGGCTTTTAATTGAAAACAAAGTTGATTTTATTTTCATAAATAATTTTTTTTCGAAATTAATTCAGTTAGCTTTTGCTGCTTCCTCATAATAAATTATTGAGTAAATTTTGTCCGTTGTAAGCTTTTGTAAAAATTCCGTTGGTCCTTTTTTTTACTCTTGATCCTTTATCTCGAAAAATACTCAAAAATATTTGTACTCTTCTAAAAAAATGACAATTGAAACACTTGACACATAACTCAAGTCTAAAAAAATATGTACCTGTCTTCCTACATATTTTTTTTAAGCCTCTTTCACCTTTTATTTTTTTTTGTATTGTATGAAATTTTTTCTCCGAATATAAAAAATGTAAATACATTCTACGAAAATGATTTGGGCCGAATATATAGTCTCGATGAACGGACAGGAAAACGGAAATCACGACTAGGGGGCACGCGTTTTGGGACATATCGGGTGTCGACGATGTGTAACAAAAAAAAAACCGGGGAGAAAAAAGAGGGAAAAAAATCCTATTGAACCACGACGTTTGAAAAGTGGCCAGAATTAACGCGTGTGGCAGAGGGTGCCATACGCTTTTTGGGGTGCACCGGTTCATCGCTCCGCCCCTCAAAGTCCACCGAGCCCCTCGGGAAACGATACAAAAAAAAAACCTATAAATGGAAATGATCATCGGTTAGCGAAGTGTGTTCGTTCCGTTCAGAGAAATCCGATTATAAAAAACGCCGTGTCGCTTTCGATGGACCTGCGATGTTATTTTCGAGTATCCTTGAAAGAAAAAATAGAATAGCTTGTTAGTAATCCACTAATCAAATATGTCAGTTTTACTGATGCAGATTTTTTACAGATAAATTAATTTCTGATGAATGGTATGTGAAATAAATTATTATGCGTTACTTTTAGCTAACTTCATGCGTATTGCGCTAACCTTATTGGTCAATTAATTTGGCGCGCGAATTTCAATTGTGTATAATTCGAAATTATCATTTTTAATTGATAGGTGGATTAAAATATTCAAGACAATTGATAATCGAATATGTATTTTTATTTATCATATTTAACAAAGAAGAAAGCCAATAATAGATATAACAAAACATTTGCAACCGACTTCGGAACACAAATAATATTGTAATTAATTTCTTTGTTCTAGCCGATGTGAAGAACTCTTATAGATGACGATTCCTAGCGTTGTAATTAAGGGCTCTGTTAAGAAGCTCCATTTTCCGTTGAGGGCTCACCGAAACAAACCGGCCGGTACTTATCCGTATTATAGAAAACAGGTCCATAGGATCTATTTGACGCCAGTGGTTATATTCCAACGTTCCAAGAAAGTAATCGTCTGCTATTAGTACCTCACCTCCAGCACTTTCACCGGTTAACCGGACCGTATCATTTTCTATCACATAAGATGGAGGACGTCGTTCCGGATACGGAGGTGGTACAACAAAATTTGCCTGTGAACTTAACTCTGTAAGAAAAACGAGATAATTATTGTTATAGTATATTAAAAAAACATGGGGCACGTGCCCCACAAGCTGGAACCCCGCAAATTGAATATCCTCTTTTTTCATTTTTACCGCCATTATCGAATTAGATCGTATATTTCCAGATACTCAAAAAATGGAATTACTATGAGAATGTCGAAATTACACTGTGATAAATTTAAAAAATATGCAATAAATATTGTGTAATTTGTAATTTTAAATCACTTACAAGGAGGCGCACCATTAGTGCCTAGGGCCCCGCTAAACTTAAATCCGGCGCTGACTTTATGGTTGTGACAATCACAGAAATAGTAAAATATGGTACAACTAATAATTTCCGGTAACCACAGCTGTGGCAACCTCAATCAAGGTTGTACAATATGGTACAACTACAATTTATGTCAATTGTAATTGTACCATTGTTCTATACTTACCAATAGAATTAAGAAAAATCGCAAAAGTTATGAATAAAGCAGTCGATTAAGTTGACCAACCCTGATCTTCAGCAATTTCTATGATAGCAGGCATGTACCTATGGGGGGGAGCGAGGAGCCCCACCCCCCGAAATTTAATTTTGTACTATACACTCGAATCCTGGAATATGAATCAACGAAAACCAGACCCGCAGTTGTAACGAAATTCCTTTTCTCAAATTTCACATCAACTGCGCATGCGTCACATCAATTGCGCATGCGTATTGCATATAAAATAATATTTTTTAGCATTTTAAATCGCGCGCGAATAGCAACCAATCAGATGCCGAGCGCAACTCGTGCGTAGTGTATCAAGTGAAATTTGAGATGACTGCTGGTTATTATTGCAGATTTGTGCCCCCCTCACCCCGAAACAAAGTCCTTGGTACGGGCCTGGTATTATTTGCCCAGAAAGAAACAAAGGTGATTTACGCAAGTATATTACTTGTGTAATCTTAGCATACGTGCAGGCTATATATCTGTAGAGTTAAATTAAATAATGGCATAACAAATTAGTCATTAATAAAAACAAAGATTATAAAAAAAGATTGAATTTTATTTCCCTGCTCTGAGTCTTTTTTTTCATGAGACGTGTAAAACTATTAAGCCACGCTTTCCTAATGTTCTAGAACTTTTTGAAGAAAACGCTACGTGGATTTTGAGAAAATGGGACTTGCTAATATTGGAACTCTATTCATAACTTTGACGATTTTACATAATTCTATTGGTAAGTATAAAATAATAATACATCTGCAACTTGAAGTACAATTTTATTTTCAGTATACATATGTCCATATCTTACAAAAATTTCTTTCATACAAATAAAGTGCAGTACAATAATCTAGTGCATATATCGATTAAATTCATAATTATATGTATCCCTCTTTCTTCTTCCAGGGACAAAAAACCAAGAGGTATATCCTATTGCACCACCTCAACCTCCGCCTCCGCGCCGACTTGCTCCTTCTTATGTGATAGAAAACAATATGGTTCGATTAACCGGTGATAGTGTTAGAGACCAGGCAATAATAGCCGATGGTTACTTTCTTGGAACGATGGAAAATAACAAATTGCGACCAGTAGATCCTACTAACGCGCGTCGTATAATACACATAAGGGACAACAAGTTTGTTGAGGTGGACCTAAGGTTTAGAAAATACCTTATGAATAAGTATGTCGCGGCCATAAGGAGACGTTTTCATCCAGGTTCTAGTTCTTCAAATCCGATAGATTTAGAATAAAGAAGATATTGTCAATAATATTTGTGATTCGAAGTCGTTTTTATGCCTTCGCCAAATAAAGAAGCCAAAACCATCGTTCGTGTTTTATTTACTTTTCACCTTAGAGTGAAAGAGAGAGAAAATTGCCTGTCTCTTTCACTCTTATGATTTTTTGCTTTCTGCTTTACTTTCAGCTAACTTCATGCGTATTGCGCTAACCTTATTGGTCAATTAATGTGGTGCGCGAATTTCAATTGTGTATAATTCGAAATTATCATTTTTCATTGATAGGTGGATTAAAATATTCAAGACAATTGATAATTGAATATGTATTTTTATTTATCATATTTAACAAAGAAAACCACCAATAATAGATATAACAAAACATTTGGAACCGACTTCGGAACACAAATAATATTGTAATTAGATTCTTTGTTGCAGCCGATGTGAAGAACTCTTATAGATGACGATTCCTAGCGTTGTAATTAAGGGCTCTGTGAAGAAGCTCCATTTTCCGTTGAGGGCTCACCGAAACAAACCGGCTGGTACTTATCCGTATTATAGAAAACAGGTCCATAGGATCTATTTGACGCCAGTGGTTATGTTCCAACGTTCCAAGAAAGTAACCGTCTGCTATTAGTACCTCACCTCCAGCACTTTCACCGGTTAACCGGACCGTATCATTTTCTATCACATAAGATGGAGGACGTCGTTCCGGATACGGAGGTGGTACAACAAAATTTGCCTGTGAACTTAACTCTGTAAGAAAAAAGAGATAATTATTGTTAGAGTATATTAAAAAAACATGGGGCACGTGCCCCACAAGCTGGAACCCCGCAAATTGAATATCCTCTTATCCCCGAAATTTAATTTTGTACTATACACTCGAATCCTGGAATATGTATCAACGAAAACCAGACCCGCAGTTGTAACGAAATTCCTTTTCTCAAATGTCACATCAACTGCGCATGCGTCACATCAATTGCGCATGCGTATTGCATATAAAATAATATTTTTTAGCATTTTAAATCGCGCGCGAATAGCAACCAATCAGATGCCGAGCGCAACTCGTGCGTAGTGTATCAAGTGAAATTTGAGATGACTGCTGGTTATTATTGCAGATTTGTGCCCCCCTCACCCCGAAACAAAGTCCTTGGTATGGGCCTGGTATTATTTGCCCAGAAAGAAACAAAGGTGATTTACGCAAATATATTACTTGTGTAATCTTAGCACACGTACAGGCTATATATCTGTAGAGTTAAATAATGGCATGACAAATTAGTCATTAATAAAAACAAAGATTGTAAAAAAAGATTGAATTTTATTTCCCTGCTCTGAGTCTTTTTTTTTCATGTGGCGTGTAAAACTATATTAATCCATGCTTTCCTAATGTTCTAGAACTTTTTGAAGAAAACGCTACGTGGATTTTGAGAAAATGGGACTTGTTAATATTGGAGCTCTTTTCATAACTTTTGCGGTTTTTCTTAATTCTATTGGTAAGTATAGAACAATGGTACAATATGGTACAACTACAATTGATATAAATTGTAGATGTGCCATATTGTACAACGATGATTGTAGTTCCCACAGGTTGTACAATATGGTACAATATGGTTGTACATATGGTAGTTGTACCATATTGTACAACCATGTTGGTGGATGCCACAGTTGTGGTTACCGGAAATTATTAGATATACCATATTTTACTATTTCTGTGATTGTCACAACCATAAAGTCAGCGCCGGATTTAAGTTTAGCGGGGCCCTAGGCACTAATGGTGCGCCTCCTTGTAAGTAATTTAAAATTACAAATTACACAATATTTATTGCATATTTTTTTAATTTATCACAGTGTAATTTCGACATTCTCATAGTAATTCCATTTTTTGAGTATCTGGAAATATACGATCTAATTCGATAATGGCGGTAAGAATGAAAAAAGAGGATATTCAATTTGCGGGGTTCCAGCTTGTGGGGCACGTGCCCCATGTTTTTTTAATATACTCTAACAATAATTATCTCTTTTTTCTTACAGAGTTAAGTTCACAGGCAAATTTTGTTGTACCACCTCCGTATCCGGAACGACGTCCTCCATCTTATGTGATAGAAAATAATACGGTCCGGTTAACCGGTGAAAGTGCTGGAGGTGAGGCACTAATAGCAGACGGTTACTTTCTTGGAACGTTGGAACATAACCACTTGCGTCAAATAGATCCTATGGACCCGTTTTCTATAATACGGATAAGTACCGGCCGGTTTGTTTCGGTGAGCTCTCAACGGAAAATGGAGCTTCTTAACAGAGCCCTTAATTACAACGCTAGGAATCGTCATCTATAAGAGTTCTTCACATCGGCTAGAACAAAGAAACTAATTACAATATTATTTGTGTTCCGAAGTCGGTTCCAAATGTTTTGTTATATCTATTATTGGCGGTTTTCTTTGTTAAATATGATAAATAAAAATACATATTCAATTATCAATTGTCTTGAATATTTTAATCCACCTATCAATGAAAAATGATAATTTCAAATTATACACAATTGAAATTCGCGCGCCACATTAATTGACCAATAAGGTTAGCGCAATACGCATGAAGTTAGCTATAAGTAAAGCAGAAAGCAAAAAATCATAAGAGTGAAAGAGACAGGCAATTTTCTCTCTCTTTCACTCTAAGGTGGAAAGTAAATAAAATATGAACGATTATTTTGGTTTCTTTATTTGGCGAAGGCATAAAAACGACTTCGAATCACAAATATTATTGACAATATCTTCTTTATTCTAAATCTATCGGATTTGAAGAACTAGAACCTGGATGAGAACGTCTCCTTATGGCCGTGACATACTTATTCATAAGGTATTTTCTCACCCTTAGGGGTACCTCAACAAACTCGTTGTCCCTTATGTGTATTATACGACGCGCGTTAGTAGGATCTACTGGTCGCAATTTGTTATTTTCCATTGTTCCAAGAAAGTAACCATCCACTATTATTGCCTGGCCTCCAACACTATCACCGGTTAATCGAACCATATTGTTTTCTATCACATAAGAAGGAGCAAGTCGGCGCGGAGGCGGAGGTTGAGGTGGTGCAATAGGATATACCTCTTGGTTTTTTATCCCTGGAAGAAGAAAGAGGGATACATATAATTATGAATTTAATCGATATATGCACTAGATTATTGTACTGCACTGTATTTGTATGAAAGGAATTTTTGTAAGATATGGACATATGTATACTGAAAATAAAATTGTACTTCAAGTTGCAGATGTATTATTATTTTATACTTACCAATAGAATTATGTAAAATCGTCAAAGTTATGAATAGAGTTCCAATATTAGCAAGTCCCATTTTCTCAAAATGCACGTAACGTTTTCTTAAATAAGTGTTTAAACACTATGGAAAATTTCATAAATATATTTGTATTTATATATATCAGAGAACAGGAGTATACAATATTTGAATATCTAAAAGTAGCATTCAAATTTTTATTGTGGAAAATTTTATAAAAGTTATGTTGCTATTAAAATTATTTATCTGAAAGATATAAATTCTGAGGTTCGTGAAAGTTGTTATAAATACAACTAGGTTTAGTTAGCATTGACAAAATAGTAGACAATTTTTTAATTTATATTTTTTCATTTATTTTTATGACAGCTCACATCTACGTTTACGATTATTAACAAAATATTATTTTTTTAATTAAGGGCATGTGTTACTTGCTCATATGGTAAGTAACACATGCCATTAGAAATCTTTTAAGGCCATGTATGACTTACCCGATCCCTACCTTACCGACATTTTTTTGTCTGCAACACTACGTCTACATTTATTGAGATATCAAATTGAAAATTTCTGAAATTGAAGATAAAGCACTAAGGTACGTTTATCTGGTCTTAAATATTGACATTTGTAATATTTTCTTTAATTTTAGAAATTTTCAATTTGATATCTCAATAAATGTAGATGTAGCGTTGCAGACAAAAAAATGTCGGTAACTAGAAATCCTTGTAAATTCTACAAAATCTTTTTACAATCATAAAAATCGTTTGCAACCCTTCAATAAAATTCCATAACATTTTTTAGAATTCATCAAAATCATTTTAAATTATTAGACATCTCATAATATTTAATAAAATCCTACGACACGATTTAAAATCCCAAAAACTTTTTAAATCTTTCAAAAATACGAAAAAATCTTTTGAATTTCGTAAAAAATATAAATTCTCTTAAAATTTCTAGAAAGCTCTTGAAATTACTCTCTAAAATAATGTTTCCTCTCTAAAAATTTCGATAACGTTTAAAATCCCTGAAATTCTTAAAAATTCCATAAAATCTTTTAAAAATCAGAAAAATCTTTTGAATTCTCTTAAAATTTCTGGAAATTCCATAATGAAATTTAAAATCCCTCAAAATCCTTTAAAATTTTCAGAAACCTTTCGAAATCTCGACATTCTACGACAAGATTTAAAATCCCAAAAAACTTCTTCATTTCCCTATACATATAATCCCTTAGAATTCTCGAATCTCTTAAAATTTCATGAATTCCTTTCAAATTTCACGAAATACCCCAAAATCCTTTAAAATTCTACGAAATCTTTTTAAAATCCTAAAAATCTTTTAAAATTCCTGGAAACCTCTTGAAATTCTTCTCGAAAACCTCACATATATTAATATTTTCTTTGATTGGCTTTGGAATGACTTGAAGCTCTAAGAAAAAAAAATAAAAATATATATATATATTAGTTTGCTATAATTCTTTTAAAAACCCTTCGAGGATCTCTCCCTTGACTTTAAATTCAGTCTCTATTAGTCCATTATTAAAAGTGTCAACCCTTCATCCCTTAGCCACTTTAAAATCGGTCCCCTTATTTAAAGATTACAAAGATTAAACGAAGGGTAAAAGCAAAGCCCTTCACCCTTCGTATCACGCAATAATAGCTTCATTCTCAACGAGTATCAACCTGTTGAGCAAAGGGGAGTTTTAAATTTTTTTTACATGTGTATATATATATATATATATATATAAACATACCAGCTCCTATTACCGCCCCTTGCACAATAGAAATCAACCTGTCGCGTGAAGGGGATTTTTTTAGTATCGCTATATTAGCCCCGGGGAACCGGAACTCGATGGAAGGGTCGAGGACACGTTTTTCATGCTTTTTTTTTTAATCAGCTAAAAAAACTCCCCTTGCATCGGATTTCGTGCTGCAAGTGCAGCTACCTGTCATACCACTCTAAATGGCTCGAGCCCCCTTTTTTTTTATCAATGATCAAGAGATACGAATTTCCAAACAGGCTTCTGATTTTTGCCTAGCCAACCCAGCTTAATCTTTTTCTTTTAATTTTTTTCTACCCTTTTCTTAACAGTCCTTTCCAAACAGATTTTGCTGGAATTTATAAAAAAAAAAGGAGTTGAATTTTGCAGGATACTTTTTTTTTTTTGCTTTAACTGGTAAAATATTGGTTTTAGAGAAAAATATTTTTCTCTAAATTCAACGGGTTGAAAACAATTTTTTTTATAAAATATATTTGCATTTTTTATTATTTCAAAAGATATTTTAAGAGATTTTAAAATAATTTAATAATATTTCCAAAGATTTCAAATATTATTTTTTTCTCATAGAAATTCTTTCGAATTTCAAAGAATTTCAAGATATAACGAATTTTAAGGGATTTCGAATTTTTCCGTAATTTTCTTTTCCTTTTTACAACTTCAAGTTAGTTTAGAAGAAAAAAAAATGAAAAATAAATAAAAATAAAATAAAAAAGAAATGAATAAATTAATTAAATAATTAAATTTATATTTAACAATAATATAGTTTATAAATAAATTCAATAAATTGGTATTAACAAAAGTTTTCCCTTCGTGAAAAAATTTGAAAATAGAAGATAATTTTTTAAGTTAGTTTTTTTTTTTGCACTTAGAATCAGACGGATTATGTAAATATGAGACCCTAAAAAACTGCGGCGGCAAACAATTCAGGATTTTCAGTCCTCGTTTTTGTGTAAAGGGCGCCGCAAAGAAAGGGTTGAAAAGCTCAGGTATCTGGGCAATAATCTCCCGCAGTTCGGCTATATTTTTTTCTCTGGTCCTTTTTTTCTCGCGTCTCTTCACCTTTCCCAGATTTCTAAAACCTACGCTACATCTGCCAGAATTTCGGTCATCTTTTTTCCTCTCTTCTTTTTTCGCCGCTTTGCTTTCACCTGTTTATTGAAATAAAATTTTCATGCCGGAAATGGGAATGAATATTTTTTTTCCGTAGCTCTTGAAAAAATCTTCAGAAACGTAAAGTGTTATATTTTTTTTCTGAGAACTACAAATAAGGTTTTATTTTTTGTCTCAGAGAAAAAAAAAATATATTGTATATTTATTAAAATTTGTAATTAAATTATTTATTTTTATTTGGGAATATTTATGTATTCATTTTTTTACTTTTTAAGGGCATTAAAAAACTTTTAACTTTTTACTCCTGAGCAAATATATAAATTAAAATTATTCGTAAATATCAAATAACTGAAATTGCTTTTCTGGACGACTGGACAGATGTTCTTCTCCCTCTTTTTTATGAACGTCTGGCTAGTCCAGAAAATAGATTTCAGATATATTAGTAGAGGAATAAAACTAGTTTTTATAATTGCTCGATGATTGCTTAGAAAATTTAAATTTCCCGAAGTTAAAAATCCCGAAAAATAATAATTTTCGAAATAGAAAATAAATTAAAAATTCTCGAGATTTTTGCTTAAAATTTATTTTCAAAACTTTTGTTCGAAATCAGAAAATTATGTTTACCTACTTGTATTTTATTATTAAATATATTTTTTTTTAATCTTTTGCTACTTAAAAATTTATATTTCTAAACCAAAAAAATTTTTTTATTATGTAGTCCAATACGCGAAGAAAAAAGAGATATATTTTTATGAAGTTTTTAAGGTTTTTTTTTTATTTCTCATAACTTTGGACAGGATTATTACGTATCTATTTTTTTTAATAGAGGTAATAATTGCTACTTTAAGATTCGCATTTGCGAAATACAACCGAGGATAACTATGAAAAGTATGAAAAAAAAGAGAAATTAATTAATTAAAAAATATTTCACTAGAAGAAAAAAATTTTTTTTAAATTAAATAGTTAAAATATTTAAAAAAGTAGAATTAATTATTGATTATTAATTACAATATTACATATATTATTGTAGAAATAATATATAATATATAATATATAATAATTAATAAATTTTTTTATTTTTTATTTTTAATTCAGTCTATTATACTTTTTTATTTATAAAATTAAATATACCGGTAATTTATAGATTTTAATGGATTTCTTTTTTAATTTTTTTTCCGGGGACAGAAAGAATGGACATTTTCTATTTTCTGCTGATTCGGCGTATTTTTAGGATGGTTGAGTAAAAATGATCGCGTAGAATTGGAGACCCCATTGAAGGGTGGTTTATCCCCCATACACCCTCGCATTATGCTGCTTTCCCCCATATAGCGTAGATCCTCGTCCCACCCCTTGCCAAATCAGAAATCTGCCGCCGCTGTTACTTCTGCCTCGCACAGAAAAAATAAGTCGAAAAATAGAAATTCACGAGGGGAAATTTTCCACGAAAACAAAATATTTCACCCTTCCAATGTCGAGAAAGCGGTTCCGGCGCATCTGGAAAATCTAGAGTTTATCCGACAATGCAACGTTTTTATACGAGAGAGAAATTTCAAACTGCGTTTCTGAAAATACAATTGTTTTTTTTTTTTTGTTAATCCCTTTTTTCAAGTAGTTACGTGTCACAAAGGAACTTTTTCATAACATTTTTTTCTTGTTTTTTTCCAAAAAATGAAAGTTTCCTAAATTTTAGTTTAAAAGTTTTAAAAATTTCCTAATCGGTTTATAGTAAAAATGTATTCCCTAAATATTTGTGAATTAAAAAATTATAATTGTACAATTATTTCAATAAGTCTATCAAATTCCATAGAAAAAATACATTCTGGGCTTTTTTTTTAAATTTCCATAAGCATAAGGGTTTAGATTGAAACTCGGCCATAAATACGTAAGTAAACAATATATTTATTGTTATCATTATTGCTAAGGCACATGTTAACGATATAAAAACGTACGTCACAAACGGTCGCCGATGAGCGAATTCTAAATACTGACATTATCTAATCGCATTATTGCTGTAGGTATAATCTCAGAGGATTCCAATTATATATACCGATAACGTATTTCACATCGCTCGCCTAACTACCCCAAGAAACGAATCATTGATCTCGTTCGACAGAAAATTAACTTCTTATTACCCTAAAATTCTTTCCGTCACGATCAGAACAAGACGAAAAGAAATTTACAATTTTTCTAAATCGCAGAAAATTTATTGAGTGACACATTTTTTTTACAATTTTGTCAAATATCGTATATACAATTTTCTAATGATCGATCAAATATTTTTCAGATCGATCGAATTCACATCTCAGATAAGAACTGAATTTTCAGTCGTGAGTTCTCCTCGCTCTCCTCGACAAAAATAAACTAAGTATAGTAAAATAATTAAGAATCTAATTAAAACTGCACATAACAGTATCTCTGATAATTCTGAACAAATTTTTGAACCCTTCTTTTCTTTCGAATTTGCGTTTAGTAAAGAGAAACGTAAATAAATAAAAAAAAATAAATAAATGTTTTTTTTGTATAAAAAAAATAATAAATCTCTCACGAGAAAAAAAGTACACGTATATAAAAAAAATGCAAAAAATATTGACATGGGTTCAAAGAATCTTGAAAAAAAAAAGTTTTTTCTCATAAACACAAATTCTAAAGAATTACGCTTTAATCATTTAATGCCGATTTAGCCGCTCAGGCAATTAAATCCGAATTAAACGAAACTAAATCTATATATAAGTCTGACTTTTACATTCGCGATTTGCACGACTAATTTTTTAAGACCAGAGCATTAAACTTAGTGTGCAATCTCGAAACCTTGATTCACTCTTTCGCTCGCTGCGACTTTTCCTCTTTAAGAAAAGACGTAAGAACTCAGAAAAGTGAAATTGTTTCAAATGACTTCATGCTCGTTTCTGTAAAAATTTTTTTTTAAAAAGTACCTTTGAGAAAAGGCAGAGCTGCCAAAGTGCGATAAATTGCAGATATATCAGATTTATCGGAAAAATTAGCTTATTTCTTAAAAAAAAAAAAAAAAAAGGCGGAAGATTAAGGGTGTTGGATTAAAATTCCTTTTCCTCATTTTACTCAAGAAATGTTAATAACAGATATTTTCTCGTTCTGTAGTAATACTCATTTTTAAACATAACTTTACGTATAGAATAAAAAAATATTTAATTTTAATACTTTTTCCTTAAGGTCATGTGTCAGTTATCCAATCCCTACCTTACCGGCATTTTTTCCCCCAATTATATTTATTCAGATATCGAGTTGAAAGATTTTGAAATTAAAGTAAATGCCTTAATGTAGGCTTATCTCGTCTTATTTAAATTTACAAGAAAAAAACAAATTTTTTGTTTTTTTTTTGTTTTTATAAAAATTTAGAACCAGATAAACGTAGCTTAGTATTTTTCTTTTAAATTTAGAAATTTTCAATTTGATACCGAAATAAATGTAGAAATGCCTGGTATTGCAGAGAAAAAATATCGGTAAGGTAGATATCGGATAACTAATATATGGCCTTAAGGGCATGTTACCAAACGAGCAAATTTAGAAAATTCAAACTTTTCTCTGGAGTCTTAATTTTTAAATCTTGAGACGTAAGTTTTTACTGCTTAATTCTTAAATTTTACTTCTTAAGTCTTAACACTTCTCAAGTCTTAATATTGACTTCTTATGTCTTGAAACCTAATAAGTCGAACATAAGACTTAAGACTTAAGACATAAGACTTAAGACATAAGACTTAACACTTAAGAAGTAAAACTTAACAATTAAGAAGTAAGACTTAATAAGAAGTACTTAAAAAGTCTGACTTGAGAAGTAAAACTCAGTAAGTAATAATTAACAAGTCTGACTTAAGAAGTAAACTTTTTATCCTGAGACTTAAAAAGTAAAACTTAAGACTTAAGTACAATAAGTCGAAAATTTTAAGGTCGAAAAAAAAAAAAGCGAAAAAATATCAGACGGTAGTATTTGTTGAGTAAAAAGAGGAAAAAGAATTTTGAAGTTAGAACTTGAAGCCAACGCCATTAAGAGAAAGTACATTGAAACGGCCTCTTTTCCACCTCAAAAATGGAATCTTAAAGCTAGAGATAATTAAGTATTTCTATAAATATCATATACTCTCCTTCTCTTAGCGCTGCATATAACTGTGTAGTACAAAACTTAAGGAAATTTTACAATCTAACGAGTTTTTCCGATAACCGCAATTTCTAATAACAAGTATAGACTTTACATATAAAAAAAATATATAATATTTATATATATATATATATGTATAATATATATATTCATTTTGCGTTCACACTTTTCAATACTCGAATATTGAAAAGGTCTAAAGTATGCCGCGCACTTTTCAACGATCGCTGACGCGATAAAAAATATGGACGGCTGTTGCGATTGCGATTGTAAAGTCAAGGCACTTGGGTTTTAAATACACGTCGTTCGATAAATATATTCTGAGCATGAACGTCTCTGTACTAAAAAAGTGTATTATTTAGTCAAAAATTTTCCAAAGAAAAAATCAGAATAAATCTGCTTTCATATTTAAAAGTTTCCTTGGGTCGAAAGTTCTTTTCGTTTTTATCAACAAGCGTAAGGCACGGAGTTAAAGGCATTCAAGTCTCAGAGTTTCTTTTTTTTTTATCTTTTTAGATTCTCAATTTGAAAGGACTCTCTGGCGAACTTAAATTGAAAAGAAATCTATCCCCGAATAAGGAATCGACAACTGTCTTATGCTTCTATAACTGTAAAGAAATGCTTGAGTCTCGTTTGCGACGTTGCCTCGTAAAAAAGAATCTATCTTAAAGAGCACTATATCTAAATTCTAAGGCATGGCACCAATTGCAGTGTGTTGACTAAACCTCAGCAGTTGGGTTAATCCCGATTTTTTCATTTTCAAAAAATGGGAAACATGCGGAAAATTAGATCATACTTAAGACTTAAGACGTAAGACTTAAGCCGTAAGACGTAAGACGTAAGACTTAACGCTTAAGTTTTAAAGCCTTAGAAGTGAGACATAAGACATAGGAAGTAAGACGTGAGACGAAGAGCTTAAGGCTTAAGTCGGAAAGCTTAAGAAGTAAGACTTCAGGCTTAAGTCCTAAGGTTTAAGAAGTAAGACGTAACACTTAAGGCTTCAAAAGTAAGACGCAAGTCGTAAGACTTAAAAAAAAGACTTAAGTCTTAAACTTTAAGACTTAAAACGTAAAACTTAAAATGTAAGACTTGAGACTTGAAAAGTAGGACTTAATATTTAAGGCTTAAAACGTAAAAGTTAAATTTTAACACGTGATACTTTGGAAGTCAAACTTAAAAATAAAGATTTTAGACGTAAGACTTAAGTCATAAGAAGTCAAATTTAAGGATTAAGTCAGACTTAAGGATTAAATCAGACTTAAAACGCAAGCTTACTTCTTAAGCTTTAAATCGCTATGTATTACGTTTTAAGTCTTATGTCTTAAATTGTATACCTCAAGTCTTACGTCTTAAGCCTGAAGGCTGACTTCAGTCTGACTTTCTAAGTTTAAAGACTTAAATCATAAATCATAAGTCAAATTTAAGACTTAAGAGGCTTAATAAGAAATATTTAACAAGTCTGACTTAAGAAGTTACACTTAAGACTCAAGACTCACGTCTTAAGACTTAAGAATTCAAACTTAAAATATAAGACTTACGTTTCAAGACTTAAGAAGTAAGGCTGAAGACTTGATACGTAAAATTGAAAACTTAAGATGAAATACTTAAAAGTAAGATTTGAAAAGTAAGACTTAAGAATTAAAACATAAGAGTGAAGACTTAACCGTTAGTTTAATGAACACACCGAAAATGGTTTCCGATCAAGGCAAATTCTGAACACTGACGATCTACATCTGATATGTCATGATACCAGAATTGAGCTGGATTTGACAATAAGGTCATCATGTTTAGCTACCCGCGGTGAAAAAAGCGCGGGTTTTTTTTTAACTAATTCGTTCAAGAGAAACGAAGATTATTGTCGTTCTTTCCCAATTTTTCGAGCGTTTCTCGCTAGAATTGAAAGAATACGGTGCTATGTACACTTGGTTTGATTTACAAGCGCGTACAGTCGTACACATGTACACACATACACGAAGAGGTGAGTTTTTGTGTGTGGAATGGGTTTTTTTACCCGGAAGTAAGGTGCACTTATGTCCCAATGGAAGCGATGGTTCTTCGGTAAAGTCTAAAATCCCTCGATTTTTCATTTTTCGTCGTGGCGAAAAATCTTCGTTTTTGATGTTACCGCTAAATACTACAGCCACGTTAGGACATTTTCCGGTTTGCTAGTGTTTGGATTAATCAGTGACTGTACATCATCCAGAATGTCATTGGTGAATTCCTCGCCAAGCTGAAAAAAAAAATTTGGGTCAAAATACTGTTCACTAGGTTTTTAATCCAAGTTCTAACTTCAAAAATCCAACTCTTCATTTTACTAGATAAATATTATTATTATAAACTTGTTCCTCGTTTTAAGCAAAAACTATTAAAAGTAAATATTTTCTAGATCCATAGGCACAGTTCTATTTTAAAACAGACTATATCTACAGAGTGAAAATAAATTTAAGTCGAATAATTGTTGAATAAAATGAGTAATCGAATTTTGAGGTCAGAACTTGGTTTCAACGCCCTTAAAATCTCTTAAGATCGTCTGAAGAGTTTTTCAAGTAAAATCAAAATAAAATACCTGAAGAGAAGGCACGAGGTCGTCCGTTGAGTCAATGTTGTCGCTTAAAGTAGATAAATCAGGCGTTTCCATCGGCGCTCCACCGTCTGCAAAAAAATTAGATTTGGAGATAAATAAACTCTCGCAAAGTCAATAACGAAAATGCAATAATAACATTGCTTTAGCTTCAAACTGGAACTAGATCTTTAAGAGTTTTTGATCCAAACTTCATCTCGAAATTCGATTTTCTCATTCTACTTGTTAAATATTATAATTAATTATTTTCGGGGTAAATTAAATTGCAATTATCTCGTGAGGAATCAAATTTTACAATCTGCCAAAAATTAAGACTTTTCTCACCTTCCTGAACATTAAAAAAATTTTAAATCAAGAAAAATTGTAAAAAATTCCGCGTGGCTGGTTCCTTTTTTTCGACTCACCTCTTCCTGGTGCATTTGTAATTTACAAACTTTTAAAACTAACTAATTCTATCTTTTACCTACCACTCGTTCCGTCCATGTTGTCATCAATGTTAGCGAGAAAATCCTCGGGTGTGTGAGGGAGAGAATACGCAGACCCAAGTCCCAAACCACTATCTGCACTTTCCTGACGTGCGTGTTGTTCACTAATACCGGATAAAAATGGGTCCATCGCAACATCGGTCGTACTTTGTCGGATCATCAATTCCTGCTAAAAAAACAAGGAAAACCTTAGTAATAATCAGAATTCAAATTCTAACTTCAAAATTAAATTCCCCACTTTACTCCACATTTATTAGAATTAAATATATTTTAACTCTGTAGATATTTTCTATTTTAAAATAGAAATGTGTGTCTAGAGCTAGAAAATTTTTACTTTTAATAGTTTTTACTTCAAACGAGAAATTCCAAGTCAAATTCCAAGTCAATTCAAAGTCTAATCTCAAAATTCAGTTCAAAAATTCATTTCACCCAAAAATATATTCCACTACAGAGTAAAAAATATACAGTTACATATAATATTTATATTATCTATTTACTTTGCTTCAGCACCCTTAATCAATTAATAAAACCGGAAATTGATTGAAAAATGAGTAAAGTGTTTTAATTTTTCGCACCTGACGCATAATTTCTTGTTGACGTTGTTTTAGGCGCTCGCGTTCCATTTGAAGGGACTGAAGTCTCAGCTTTTGTTGGCAAACTTGAACTGATTGATTACTTGGAATGGCTCCTCCACCAGGTTGTTGTATCCAATTTTGTGGAAGCATTGCACCAGATGTAGGAGCTCGCTGAAGATGTGAAGCTGTAAAAATGATAAAGGAATTAATAACTTTTTCTCAACATTAGAAGTTATTATAATTTCGAGTCTGTGTGTGTGTGTGTGTGTGTATTTTATAAGACCGAACCAATAAGTTAATTAAATATAGAAACTTGATCAGGGCAAGAGTTTATTTTTAAGAGAAAAAATCGCCTTTTTTTTAAACAAACCGAATAAAGGTCACCCTTTTTTAAATATAAAAAAAGTTCCCACGCAAAATAAATAAACTATAAAAGTTATATATGTAATTCAACAAAAATTACTACAGAGGTCTGAAGTTGCTCAGTTTAACGGTATTTTATTCAATTTCTTCATTTTACTCAACAAACATTAAAGGAATTTTTTCCCTCTGTATAATTAATCAATTTTTAACTAGAATTATGCGTACAGAGCAAAAAAATATCTATTTCAAATATTTTTTAATTAAAATGAAAAAATTTTGGTCAGATTTTCAATTTTTCGTTTTATGTAAAAAAAATTGAAACTAAATATTTTTTCGCTCTGTAGGCAGTCTTATATTGGAAAAAAGATTAGTGCTACAGAGCGAAAAAATATTTCTCTACAATTTTCGTTGAGTAAAATGGAGAATTGAATTTTGGGTCCAACACCCTTAATGATTATTTCAGTGGTTGGTATATTATGTATTTTGGTTCTCCAATCCAGTAGTTCGATTTGATCGAAATCATCATTTCAGTACTAATACATGATTACACAAAACTGAAAGAACTTACGAATTCTTGGATCGAACCAGGAGGTGGTGCGGGTCTGATGGTTTATAAAATAAATTTCACCCTCAGAAGTTCTAGCTTGCTCCCACCCATCGGGCAGAGGGCCTAGAGTACTGGTAGCTGTTGATGTTTTTCCACTTTCTACGGCTGCTGCCACGGCGGCCACACTTACTGCTGCTGCTGTTTTTCTTGGATCCTCCCATGTTGTAGTCCTCGTTAAATGACTGCAAATTAAAAAAAATCATCAGTTCCAAATCCAACTTAATTTTAAAAACAATATAATACATCAATTAAACGATTTCAAAATATTTCAACAGTTTTTCAGTCTCCAGTCGATTTACAGATTTCACCAAATTCGTTAAGGTTGTTGGAGACAAGTTCTAAACCAAAAATTCGATTTCTTCATTTTACTCAACAAATATTAAACTTGGAATTTTTTCCTTCTGGATAATTAATCAATTTCTAACTAGAATTGTGTGTACAGAGAGAAAAAATATTTATCTACAATTTTCGTTGAGTAAAATGGAATTTTGAGCTTAATTTGGGTCCAACGCCCTTAAAAAAATCTTTTGATTTATCTGATGACTTGCGCTGCCTATATTTGGTGAAAGCAGTGACAATAGGGTGGAAAACAGGCCAAAAAACTATCGGTGAATCTGAGAGTGGTGGTGAAGGAGTAACGAGATTACCGACGTAAATTAAAGTAAATTAAAGGGTAAAGTAATGTAAATTAAAGTAAAGGCAGAAAGCAGTGCGAAGCATCTATTTACGAGTTGTCCGGCGCCGTGATGTCCCGAGTAAAAATACACCGTGGTCCGTATGCCACACAGAAACCAACAGAAACCCTCTGTGTCTTTAAGCGCTACTCCGGCTAACACTCTGCTGCTGCCTCTGCCTTCTGCAATTCGTTCGTTCCTCTGTTTTTTGGATCCCTGCCAATTTTCAACTTTCGGACTCAGACTTCATTCTGATTGCGATATTCGGATCCCTTTGGATCTTCAATCAACTCTTAAGGGTGTTGGAACCAAGTTCTAATCTAAAAATTCGATTTCTTCATTTTACTCAACAAATATTAAACTTGGAATTTTTTCCTTCTGTATAATTAATCAATTTCTAACAAGAATTGTGCGTACAGAGCGAAAAAATATCTAATTAAAATATTTTTTAAGTAAAATGAAAATATTTAATTTTGATCAGATTTTAAATTTTTCGTTTTAGGTAACAAAAATCGAAACTAAATATTTTTTCGCTCTGTACGCAGTTTTATATTGGAAAAAAGATTAGTGCTACAGAGAGAAAAAATTTTTATTTAAAATTTTCATTGAGTAAAATGGAGAAGGACATTTTGAGTTTAACACTTGGACTTTCATCCAAATATGCAAAAAAGGGCAAAAGGACTTAACTTTTTAATCGACTTCAAATTTGATAAAAAAGATTTTTAAAACAGCGATTAAGGCTAATACGTCTTTTTTTTTATTTTGGTATCAAAAACACAGAATCATATTCTTGAGCTTCCTGGGCTATTTTTAACAAATCTTTTCTTCTATTTTTATATCGCTCAAAATATCTGATTTTATTTATATAATCGAGCACTTTCTTCTTTGATTAAAATCCCCTTAGAAAATTATTATTAAATTTGCTATTTTTTAATTTTTTTTTAATGAAAACTTTTTTGTCTTTTACCTTAGAGATTATAATTAGAGCAATTTGCCAAGCTAATTCTCTTAATTTTAGCAGAGCTTATCATTTTACTCAACCTTGTGATGCAGAATCTTATTATAAACCGTTTCGTTCTAAGCGGATGAAGCATAATTAGCGGAAGGAAGCTGTTTCTTTTCTCAAGTTCTATAAACTGCAAAAAAGTGGGCGGATGATTCTATATATAAAATCATTGATCAAGAAGCTGCAGTTTCTCATTAAATTTCAAATCTAGAACAAGTTAAAGGAAACAATTTTACTAAAATTGAATAAATAAACCAACAAAACTAAAAAATTTAATATTTTAAATACTCAGTGAAAAAAGCTTTATTCTAGATATTTCTAAATTTCCTCTTTCAAATTAAAAAATTGAAAGGTACACGATTCAATTCAAGAAAGTACAATCCGTCGATAATTATTACCTATGGTCGGTAAGTTACCATCAATCGGCAGGTTATCGCTAATCGGCAAGTTACCAACAGTCGATAAGTTACCGACGGTTATTAATAAAGTTACTATTTCTTTCAATAATTTCCTTTAGTAATTATATTTAATTTTTCAATTTAAGTACAAATATTTTAAAAAAATGACAATTAACTTTCCAATTTTTCAAGATCTAAACATTATACATTTTTTTACAAAAATATTTCCTTATGAGGATTTTGATCAGCGTAAAGTAATTTTGGCATGCATAAGGATTTTAGAATTTGGTCCAAATGGTCGAAATGTATTTATTCGAGACAGGAATAGGCATGGAGGACATGGAGAAAGATTGTTTTGCAGGCCACGTGTGACGTCAGAGTTCAAATATATATATATATATATATACGACAGAGTCCGTTCCACAGCACGTGGTGATGTCAGACTAGTTTTGTTCAACAGAGCTTGCTATTCGCTAATCCAATGTCCCTGCATCTGGAAATGCGCTTAATTAAATCCTAAATCCGAGATATCGAAAATTTTTTGAATATCTTGAATACCTTCATGGAAAAAAGAACACTGAGCTGACAACAACTATAATAATTTATTTTTAATTTTTAATTTTTAAACGTTTTCGAAAAAGTCAATAAAAAATTATTATTACTGTTTTTAGCTTTTTGCAAAAAAAATTTTTTTGGAATATCACGGAAATAGGTTCAGAGAAAAATATCCGGAAAGATGAAGAAAATTTTGTTCTATTTGTTAAAGGCGGTGCGTTTAACACTTCTAGGCTTGATTAATTCTATGATTTTTTCTTATCTTCTTGCTGCTTATCTTGTTTTCTACAATTTCGTATTTTTTTTAGATTAAGAATGATTAAAAAGTGGCTATAATACATTACCTTGGGAATTAATAATAAAAGAATAGAAAACAAAGTAGCTTCTTTCATTTTCCAATTCCGAAATTTTAAGCTCTTTAAATTAAATAGAAAAAAATCTTTAAACATAAAATTATTTATTCTTCGTTGCTTTTTTAAATATTTTTAATTACACTCAATTTAAATTTGAAATTTTTATAGAATTTACAGGGATTTTTAATCTTTTCAGTGTAATGTATATAATTTTGATAAATATTATTA
>UCOK01019343.1:0-11756 GCA_900474325.1 Synergus umbraculus
AATGTCCAATAATATCATTTAAAAAAGTTTAAATTCCCTACTATCACCCCAAATCAACCCCTAATAATTAAAAAAATCATTAAGAAAGCCCTAACTTCGAGACATAACATTTTAGTTTTAAATGGTTCCAATGGATCTACAAATGCTATAAAATGCTATAAAAACTGTCATATCCCCACAAGTTCAGTATTGACACTTAAAATCAATCTCTAAGCTTAAAAAATTAATTCAAAATAACTTAAATTACGGGTTCAAATTTTATTATTTTAAATGCTTTCATTTGATTTCCAATGATCACCTCATAGGAGGATGAAATTTTTTTAAGCTCTCTTTGAACATTAAATGGGGTTGAAAGTATTTTGGACTTCTTTTGGCATGAAATGGAACCATTTAGCACAATAAAATTGTAGCTGAGGTGCTTTTAACAAAACATTCATTTTTCTTTATCGTAAAAAAAGAGCCGCTAATTATGAGTATCAGTGCAAAATGAAGGCGATTGAGTGAAATTAATGTGTACATTGAAATTGACAATTTAAAAATAAAATTATTTTTCTTTATAATTCACTTACATTTAGGTTTCCTTCTAAAATGTGGGGTCCTATTAATTGATCATCCACGAGTCCGGCCCACACATTCACTTTAAATTTCCTTTGGAAACCTCTTTCCCGGAAAACTTGGGGATTTTCTGTGTCCCAGTAATGTTCGTTGTGGACATTGAAACATCCTTCCCGCGTGAATAAGTATTCGTCAGTCCACAAAATGTATGGCAATAAGTTCAAGTTTTGACGAATCCAATTACAAAATCTTTGTCTCAGGGCAAAATCACCTGGCAAAAGTTGCTGCACCTTGGTGTAGTGATAAAGGTGATTACCGTGATCCACTACAATTTCATGAATTGTACTCTTAGGGATGTTTAAATGTCGGCCAGCTCGACGAACACTCGTATTCGGATCCCGTGCGAAGTAACGTAAAACACGTTCCTCATTAGCGATATTTCTTGGGCGGCGGTCACCAACTTCTCGGTGGAGATTAAAAAGGTGGCCCGTTTCACGAAGTGTCCTGTCCAACCTAGGAAACACTTGAAACGATGGATGATCCCTGTCAGGATATCTTCTAGCATATTCACGAGCTGCTAACCGGGAATTTCTATCGCACGCACCATACACCAAGTACATATCGCAGTACTCGTCGTTTGTAAATCGTGGCATAATTAAAACGCAAATTAAAATTCAAAAACTTAAGAGAATTAGACAAACACTTTTAAAAAAGCATCCGGAAAACGATTTCTGACGAACTGAGGAAATGTGAGAGCGATGTAAAAACAAAAGAAATATTATTTACAAATGTCCGATCACTTGTATTAAAAACAAATGAACTTCCATTTCTGTAAAATGTTTATTGAATATGCCTAACTTCATCCATGAGTAGAAAATTAAAATTAAACCTTAAGTCGCTCTTTTGAATCCATCTATGAGACAGAATTTCCCAACATTTACAAATATTGAAAAAATTTTTTTTTAATCGTGTGAAAGCTACTATTTTATGGCACTAAATAGGTTTTTACGGAAGGCGGTTACAAGCTTCAATATTTTTTAGAGAGGGTAATCCAAATAAAGAATTTCTTATTTGCTAGAAAGCGCTTACGGGTTTTAAAAAATTTGTTAATTCTTTATTTTCGGTCACAAAATGCAAGATTGTACATTTTAAATACTTAGATATTTTGTTCAAATTGTAAGACACTACAGTCAAAAAGGAATAAGCTTCTTTGGATTCTCCTGTCAAAAAAATACTGAAAACACTTTTGAAAAAGACAATTGAAAATGTTTATCATATTTAGTACCTTATTATCGGTTACAAAAATCAGAATTGTAAATTTCAAATAATTAGGAACCTTTTTCAAGCTCATAAGCCACTTCCATCATAAAAAAATACGCTTATTTGGATTCTTCTCTCGACAAAATATTAATTAAACTTGGCAGGAATACGATTGAAAATGTCAAACAAATCTACTTCCAAGTTTTCTCAATATTTTTTGAACAGAAGAATACAAAGAAGCGTGTTCGTTTTCATCAGTAGACGCTTACGTGCTTAAAAAAATTGCTAGGTATTTGAAATTTCCAATCTTGGTTTTTGTAACTGAAAATAAGGAAATAGCTTTGATGGACATTTTCAATCGTTTTTGTGCCAAGATTTTTCAGTAATTCTTAGACAGGATAATCCAAATAAGCGTGTTACATTTTGTGTTCATAATGACTTTTTTCGATAAAAAAAGAATTGAAAGCGTTGTCATTTTGAAAATTCAAAAAAATTAACGAAAACTTAAGTTTGAAGCCAAACGACGCACGATATGAAAAAACGTCAAGAAGTGAAAAATGTTTCTTTTTGAACGCCTTATAGGATTGGCATAACAAATATTTGAATTTCCTTAAAAAATTGAAAATCCAAATTTTTATCTAAATAATGTGAGATGCAGAGAAATTGATAAGAAACATAATTATTGGTCTTAAAAATAAGATCTAAAAGTTCTTCTCTGGTCATTTTTCAATAGGATGAGTAGTTTTCGTTTTAATCATGGTTTTTAGATTCCATTCTAATTATTTTCGATTAAATAAATAATTTCATAAAAAATAATGTGACAACATCTTTGCATATCTAGAAATTTTTTACATTGATATGAAAGAATTACCAAGATTGTACAATTTAAATACTTAGATATTTTGTTCTGTCCATAAGCGTCTCCGGTGAAAAAGGGATACGCTTGTTTGGATTATCCTGTTGCAAAAATATCTTGAAAACTTGGAAGGAAACGATTCAAAATGTCTATCATAGCTAGTTCCATATTTTCGGTTGCAAAAACCAAGATTGTACATTTGAAATAATGAGCAATATTTTTTAAGCTCATAAGAGCCTTCTGTCAAAAAAGGACAAGCTTGTTTGCATTTTCTGTTCTAAGAAAGCCGATAGAAACTTTTGAGAAAAACGATTGAATATGTTTACCAAAGCTAGTTCCTTATTTCCGTTTACAAAAATCGAGATTGTAAATGTCAAATATTTAGCAACTATTTTTATGTTCGTAAGCGCCTCCCGTCAAAGAGGAACACGCTTTTTTGTATTCCCCTATCGAAAAAATACAGATCAGACGTATTTTATTAATTCCATGAATAAAATTTTGTTTTATGTTTTGAAATTAGGTTCACTCTTGCTTTAAAGTTTTTGCGAGTTTCAACGACAGAACTGGACTTCTTCGATTTCATCCTTATTCGAATCACTAACCGTAATTCGTTTCAAGTATTTACATTCAGGAGACTTGAAAACATTAAAAAATATTTACAGGAAGTGTACAAAATTTTGATGAATTTAGTAGAGTTCAGAGGAATTTGAAGAATTTAAAAAACTTTTAAATAATTTAATGTTTATTATCATAGGTAAAAATGTCTTAAAAACTTTTAAAATAAATTCAACAATTTTGAAGGGAATTCTACAAAAATTCATGGGAATTCTGCGGGATTAAATGAACGAGTAATTCATGTTCATTCACTGCTAGCTTAACTGTCGACTGTTAAGCTGGCATTCGTGAAAGAATTAGGAAAACTGCAATGATTGTATCAAAATTAAGAGAATTCCGGAGAATTTGTAGGAATTTAAAGTATTTAAAAATATTGAAATTCTAAATAATCCAATGCATTCAAACGGGTGCAATGTAATTGGAAAAAGTTTAAGGAATCTCCACAGAACTTTAGAGAATTCTGCGGAATGCTAAGAATTCCGGAAGATTCTACAGAATCCAAACAACGTATGCATTTTAAGTAAGGTAATTTTACTTGCAAGCGCCTTCTGAAAAAAAACAAACATGCTGGTTTGGATTCTCCTGTCATAAAAATAGTGAAAAAGATCTGAAAAAAGAGGATTGGAAATTTCTTTAAAAGTTATTTGATTATTTTCGGTCTAAAAACTAAGTTCGTGAAATTTAAGTACTCAACAATTTTTTTAAAGCTTGTAAGCGCCTCTTGGCAAAAAAAAACATGCTTTTTAAAACTCATGTCCAAAAAATATTGAAAAAACTTGGGAGCAACACTGTCAAAAAAATACTGAAAAAATTTGAAAGAAGGACGATTGAAAATATCTGTGAAAGTTAATTCATTATTTTCCGTTATAAAAACCAAGATTGTAAATTTTAAATACTTAACCATTTTTTTAAGCTTGTAAGCGTCCGTTGTGAGAGTTTCCACCGACTCTCTAAATCTGAATCAGTGAAAAGTCACTGATTGACAGTGAAATCTCACTGATTCAAATAGCTAGAATCCGGTCACTGATAATCAGTGAAAAGTTACTGATGCATTCAGTGAAAAAAAGTCACTGATTGAATCAGTACAGAGGAATAATTTGGACCGATAGTTGGCAGCACTTGTACCTTCTTAATTTAGCGCGAGGTTTAAATAATACTAAAAGCACACAGCTATTGTTATTGCTGCAGAAAATGTTTAATTTTTAATAATAGGACTCATTTCATATTTAAAAAAATTTTGCATTCACGTTGGAATTTTAATTTAGATTTCATAATATTGATTTCATAATTATGAAATCTAAATTAAAATTCCAACGAGAATACAAAATTTTTTTAAATATGAAATGAGTCCTATTATTAAAAATTAAACATTTTCTGCAGCAAATACGATATGTGCTACAGGAAATTTTCAATTTTTTACAATGACGGTTTTTATCATTTTTATTTTTATTAAAAGGGTGTCGAAACTTTAATTTAAAATAAATTATGGCAGTCACTCCTTAAAAAGATTAAAATCAACAAGATATTAAAGCATTTAATATAAATTTATTGAATGCAACATTGAACATGAAACTTTTATAAACATCTTATAAACTATACTTACTTAGTCATCTGAAATGATATTATTTTCAATGTCAAGAGATTTGAAATTCATTAAGCTGGTGTGGAAGGAGGATACTGAACCTTTTACAGACGATTCTATTTTGTAAATATAACTCTCGATAAAATTATAAAAAAAGAACAGTGAATCTGCATACTTTACATTGGTTACATAGTGCAGCTTGAAAAGCAGATCAAATGCGATAATGGGACTTGCGTATGAATCTATTGGGATAGATTTTTTGTCTCCCTGTATGAAATATGAGTCCCTTTGTTGGCCCCTTACGCAGATTACGTACGGTTGTACATTTCCCTTCTTTTCTGCTGCAAATCCCTCTACGTAATTGGTGATGCTTGTTCCTTCCTTAAACATTGAAATTTTATATATTTAAATAGTTTGGAATTTTGAAATAAAATATAATTCGATAAATAGATAAATATATGAAGGTTTTAGTGATTGTTTAAAAGATTCTTACCGGGAGATATATAATTAATTCCGAATTAGGAAAGATTTCTTTTGATTCGTGAGAAGGAGTTTCTGTTACAGAATGGACTCTCTCTTCTCCTGTGCCAATTTTAATCTGAAAAAAAAAATAATTAGAAGATAATTCTTGAATTCTATTTTAAATGAAAAATTAATAAAAAAATAACCTTTTTTTTTCCTTTTCCCGAATCGTTGGCCTTTCTTTTTCTTGTAAAATTTGGAGTTGGTAGCAAAGCAACTAATAAACTTAAGGCTTTCCAGTTGTCTGAAAATGTAGAAGGTGTATAAATTAAATAATAAGGAAATAGATATATGTATTAAAAACGTGGGTTAGAAGAGTTTTTTAGTTTAGTAGAGAAGAATATTATTTTTAAGAGAAAATAATTACTCACCATCTTTAATGAATGCTGCTTTTCGAAAGATGTCTGGCTTTTTTTCACGGCTATAGTTAATAATCATTGATGAATATACTGACGGGAACTTCGACAGAAAGTTGTTATTTATTGTCTCATTCATCATGCTTTGAAACTCCTCTTCAATCTTATGAAAAAAAAAACAAATAATGATATTTAAAAACACAATATCAGAAAATAATTGAACAATAATCTAAGAAAATAAATATAATTTAAATATATAAATTTTAATATGAAGATTTTTTTGAAAGTTATTTACCAATTCACCATGGAAGTCAAAAAGTCTGGGATATTTTTCGACAATTTCAAAAATCGTTGGATGTTCACTATTAATCCAGTGACGTCTATCTGTAAAAGTTTCTACTAAGCACTCGGATATCGCTTGTCTCTTTTCTGGTCGCGGCATTGTCAACTGCATCCAAGTTATCTGTAAAGAAATTAACATTAATAAATAAATAATGGCAACTAAATATTATTATACAAATTGATAAATTATGAAATATTATTAAATTAGTTCATATACCTTTTCGTCTAATATTTCCTCCGATAAACGATTTGTTGCCGAAGTAAGAGTTTCATGATTTTCCTTACTTTTTCGATTTTCTTTCACCCTTTTTGTCGCGTACTTTTTTTTTGATGGGCTAACATTTTTGCGGGCATTCCATAGCCTAAATTCGATAAACCCTTTTCTGGTAACCTTATCGAAAAAATGCTCCTATAAACCAAAATAAATAAATAACATATTTAATATTTGAGTATAAACAGTAGTTAAATAAAAATCATCTTACACAGCCAGCAGGTCTGCTCATATCTCTCAGAGAAGGAAATTCCTGAATTAGAGCTTTAGCCAAGCACCATTTCGCCTCGTCAGGAGGATATCTGTTGAATTAATAAGATTATAGTTTCCGAGAATACCAGATTTCTCAAACGAAGAAATACAAATTCTAAACACTTGAGTAATAATTAATTAGTTAAAAAAGACTAATTTTTAAAATTCTTTCCATAAATTTCTCCGATAAAAAAATTTCAGATAACTAGTGGACTCAATTGAAGAATGATAATTACTTACAAACTGTTGTACTGTTCGATAAGTTCGGCGACAACAATTCGTATCAAGGTACGTCTATCGTCTTCTCCGAACCGCTCTCCTTCAATCACTGCTAATAAATTGCGCCCTTGCTCGTGATTTTCTAAAATTTCTCTGACGGTTATGTATTTCTGTTTACAAAAAAGGTTGTGTCAAAAAATTTACGCTATCTCAAAAATACTTTCACATTCCATAAAAAAATTAAAAACTTACGGAAAAATGTGAATCAGATGTGCTTTCTCGTGAAACGTTAATTGATAAGTCTTTCCTAACATTTATAACATCAACATTTTTCGGTACTTCAGGTACTTCTACATTATTCAAAAAATGTTCAGGAATGTCAAGACTTCCCGTTACAGAATCTACGACGAATTCCTGTAAAAGAAAAAGAATTTTCCTGTAGAAAAAAAATAATATTAAAAGAATTTCATGCAGAACATTAACTATTATACTCACTTTTACATCCATATCAATATCTCGACATTGTTTGATGATTTTTAAAATCTTTTTGGCAGGACCTAATTTTAATTTCATTACCTCCACCAAGTCCTTTTCATTTAATTCCAAAAAACTGCTTCCATCAACGTCTTGCTCTGTAACAACCAATGTCATTTCTTATTTTTATTTAAGTAAATTATTACAATAAAATGTGCCGCAGACTAACGAACAGCTCTTCAGATGCTGGCTGTGTCCATATAGACAAAGATTTATAATGAGCAAGATTTTTTGTAGATATGAAGGATATGGGACCAGTTTCTTCGTCAAGTTCTATTGAAATGGCATTCAAATCTGGATCTAGGTGCAGCGTTTCACAAATCACGCATCGAAGATATACTTCTTCCTTTTCTAAAATTATGATTTCTTTTATAAATCCAAATATTGGTAGATTTACATTTCTTTCTCCGTCAACATTTAGACAAACCAGAAGTCCCTTTCTGTACAAGGTGCCATTTACCCTCACCGAGTTAGTTGTAAATACAACGTCGCTATCAAAATATCCAAACTTTTTTAATTCGTCTTTACTTAACGTATTTTCCACCTCTATTATATTGCCACCCTCACTTTTCACACTGTAGAGCTTTACATCTTGTGCTCCCCAGTATGCACACTGGGTGCTTTGACTGACTCGAATAAGGGATTTGGGGCAATTTTTAAAGTTATGAATAACTTGAGCCCTTTGTTTTAAGGGAGCATGATTTCCTTCATACCTCATGCAAGAATAAAGGACTAAAGGTCCTGAACGATCAATGCAATCAGGATAATGGCTCAGATGGTGCAATTTATTAATAAAATTTACGTTAGGATATAACTTTTTGAAGACCTCAAACAAATCTGATATTAATTGTCGTAAATAAGGAAGGAGACTTTTTGTCAACTTGGGAGCCATAACGATCTCCATGACTCTCAATAATACAATGACTAGATTCATGTGTTTGTCACCTTGTGGTACTTTATCAGCAACCAAAAAGGGAAATACTCTAATCAAACACCAAATCTGTATCGCTTTCTGGGGTAGAGTGTGGTCATTGGTATTTCGGACAATTCCTTCAGTGAAGTTAGATGAAGGCTTATTTTTATATTCTGTGAGTCCATAGTTAAATGCCGAAATTCGATCATTTAAAAATTCTACCGTGAAGAAATGGTCTATGAATGTAAACTGGTGAATTACTAGCTTTAGTATCATTGGTACTATACCAGCCAGAAGATCATGCATCGGATCAAAAATGTGATTTCGAGAAATATGGAAATATTTCGATTTATTTAAAGGGCTGTTTTCTCGGACTCCAGTTTCAGTCATGATTGCGCGAGCTCTGGTTCCTCCATTTTGCAAGTAAATCGCGAGTAAAAACTTCTTCAGTTCTAGCTTCTTTTGGTAGCAGATCTCCTGCAAGAATTTCTTGTCGCGTAATAAGGCACATCCGGCAAAAAAGGTTAGCAGAAGGCCCAAGAAGTCCATATACTTGATGAACTGCCAGTCCGTCTCCACAGAATCCTGCTATGGTACCTTTAAGAGTAAAAATTTCGTTTTCCAATTTGATTGCAACGCCTTCATTAGACTCTAATCTTTTCAGATCACGGATCAAAGGTTTAAAGAGTTTTTCGAATCCGTATTTTTTTATATCTTCCTTGTAAGCTATACAAGCTGTATGAATACTCCCAAGTTTAGAATTCATATAGGCTGGTATATTTTGAATTCTAAATAATATAACACCAACTTCGTGTATCACAGTTTTGGACCCGAGCGGGTTAACAACTTCTACTTCGTCAAAGTAGAATTCAAATCTTATTGCGTGCTTGTATCGTTGAAAAAACTCATTCTCTCTAAAATTGATTCCATCGACGAATGAAGCTAAAACACCGTTCTGATCTGATCCTCTCTCTGACAAAATGGCATCTTTTACGTTATTATTTCGCATGATCAAAGTTAATACGTCGATTATTGGAACATATTGAAATGTTTCCGTGACAAAATCTGGTACAAAATTTCCAGATTTCCTATCAAGGGCAGTATCTTCCCTGTCTCCGAAGGGCATTTCTTTTGCGTCTACATAATTGTAATGTTTCTTTAGAATATTTATTTGCTGGTCGACTGATTGCAAATCATCAAATGTATTGTTCAACTTAAAGTTGTTTAATAACTCTTGACTTGCTTCAGTTTCGAGCATATCCTTATCACGTAGAAACTTTGTTACTTTACATTTCAAAAAGTCAACTGTGCTTGATAGGAGTTGCTCACTTTCATCCAGAAAGTTAGCTAAAGTCGCCCCAGTCATTGAAGGTTTTGATTGGAATCTGCAGATCATACACGCAATCGATGAACGTAAGAAAGCATCAAATTTCATTTTCTCCATAATATCGTCATCAGTCTCTTGTCTCTGATCATGATCATGAAGATTATTATGAGTAGCATCGAGCTCATGTCTCTGCCGTTGATCCTCATAATTGTCTACAGCCTGGAACTCGTCTCCAGATTCAATAGGTTCTTCCAATTCGCCATCAATTTCTTCAGAATTATTAGGTACCATTTGTAAATGAACCCTTTGAATATGCTTTCGCAAAGAATCGAATAGAGAAAACCGTTTGTAACAATCTTTTTGAGTACACTGAAATCCTCCGTGACCATATCCTCGATTTACTGTTAATCCATGATTATATCTAAGATGACGAGTAAGTCCATCAACACCATCATTCACGTATTGTCTACATTCAAAACATCTTACACGTTCCATTTCAATTCAAAAAAGTTTCTATCAAACGGTAAAAGTGCCTGAAAAGTAAGTTTGTATTACAGATTTGACCAGTATAAATTAGGCCAAATAATATACCTAAAAAATTAATGTACGATTCCAGTTCCTTTAAAATCTCCTCCTATGGAATTAGTAATCGCATTTTGTGAAATCTCCATAAAAATCCATACATACAAGGAATTAAATCATCAATTTTGTACAGAGTACACGTAGTTTTTCTCTGTGTACAAATAAAATTAACGAAATGAAAAGTACTTACAATTTGAATCGTTTTACCATCAAACAATTTTAATTTTTAATTATTTAAATCTTCAAGAATGTATTTTAAAGTTTGGTTAAATTTTTTTGAAAAGATTGCTTTATTAATCAACTTCATAAAAAAAATTTTATTTTTAAATTAACGACTGGAAGTAGAAATTAAATGAAAGATTGTTTCGATAATCATTTCCATAACAATTTTTTATTTTAAAATTAACAAGTAGAAATAAAAAATAAAAATTTTGAAAATAAAGAACTTTTGAATTGGGAACTTTTGCGCGTTTTTTTCTTGTTTTCCATAAGTATATGTACAAATCTTGAAAACCTACCTTTCAATATTTCAGTAATTTGTGCATCAATTTTATAAGTTGTCTTTAATTTTGCGCATAACTGATCAACAGTTAATTCAGCAACGAATTCCATATTGGCTCTAAAATCTGAAAGTAAAGTCATTTAATAATCAAATTTTAACAATAGAAATTACCATATAAATTACATTTACAATGAGCTCAAGAAATTTTTAAAATGTTCATTGATGTGACTTCGTTCTAGGCTCCTTTTAAGTACAATTTTGATAGCTTCTAATTTACTTGAAAAAAAATTAAATCTTAGATACAATTAAAAAGGAAAAGTTTCAGCTAGTCTAACCTCAAACCAATAGCCTTATAAGGCTATTGGTTTGAGGTTTTTAATTTTTTTCGATGAACGTTTATATACGTTCATCGCGAAAGATTTTCTAAATAAAATTTTGTTTATACATACCTTTTTGTTTATACCTTTGGCACAATAAAACGTATACACTGTAGAAAAAACTATTTGTAAAAGTACACGTTGTATTTTTACACAGCAAAGTTTTCTTCTTTCTTAAAAAATAGATGACCTGTCGAGTGACGGCAGTTTATTCGTGATCTGATTGGTTGAGAGATGGTCACGTGCGATCGTCACAAGTGTGTAACGTGAAGTAATTATATAGGCTGAATTGATCAGTGAAAAGTCTCAAATCACTGATTCATCAGTGAAATACTTAATCACTAATTAAATCATCGTGTAGCACGGGCTGTAGTACTATAGCTATACTAGGCTCTTCGTGCAGCAGCAGTGCCAGAGATGGCAGTGCCAACTTAGAATATCTGTTATACGAAATGTGCAGACGGCTGGTATCTGAGACCGCAGCAGGCAGCCGTATCAAAATGGATAAAATATGTTCTTAATTAATAACTGTTTTAAAGACATTTTTTTAAAATTTTTTCATTGCCTGTACCGTCCCAGTACCGACAGACAACTCCCAGCCGAGTGACATTTCGGACGAATGCCAGTACCGCGCCAGTACAAACTTTCGGTACCGGCATCATACAATTTCCAGTACCGCCCCAGTACTGAC
>UCOK01019343.1:11776-34125 GCA_900474325.1 Synergus umbraculus
GCTATTGGTTTGAGGTTTTTAATTTTTTTCGATGAACGTTTATAAACGTTCATCGCGAAAGTTTTTCTAAATAAAATTTTGTTTATACATACCTTTTTGTTTATACCTTTGGCACAATAAAACGTATACACTGTAGAAAAAACTATTTGGAAAAGTACAACGCGTTCCTTCCTTTCTTAAAAAATCTTAAAAAATAGATGACCTGTCGAGTGTCCGCAGTTTATTCGTGATCTGATTGGTTGAAAGATGGTCACGTGGGATCGTCACAAGTGTGTAACGTGAAGTAATTATATAGGCGCGCGAAACGCGCTGTACTGTTAATTTACGATCTATATGTATGTAAGATTGCAAGCAAAATGTTTACATCTTTTATGAAATCAAAATTTGCACAATTACTGAATTTACAGATTGAAATTGGAACTTAATTTCCAAAACTAATAAGTATACTTTATTGAAATTTTTAAAGGTTATATCGGTTCACTGATTAAATTAGTAAGACCTTACTGATAATCAGTGGACTAATTACTGAATTGATCAGTGAAAAGTTTCAAATCACTGATTCATCAGTGAAATACTTAATCACTAATTAAATCAGTGAAATTTTCACTGATTCAAATTTAGAGAGGAGGTTTCTACGACAGAAGAGGACCTTTCCCACTTCATCTTTACTCGAATTACTCTTCTTTCCCATTCTTATTAGAAATAATAGCAGGATCATTTTATATCCTTTGAAAACTTTGAATTTTATAAAAATTCCGGAAGATTGTTATTCTAAACTTCTAGTTCGCGACCTAGTGCATTCCGGTCATTGGTTCATCATTGGAATTTGTTTATGTCCTTCGAAAATTTGAAATTTCGAAAAAATTCCGAAGATTGTTACTGTAAACACCTGGTACACGATACGTTGCACTTCGATCATCGGGTCACAACTTGAAGTTTTTTATATCCCTTTAAAACTTTGAATTTAAAAAAAATTCCGGAAGAATGTTATTCTAACCTCCTGGTTCGCGACCTGGTGCATTCCGGTCATCGGTTTACCATAGGAATTTTTTTATGTCCTTCGAAAACTTGGAAATTAAAATAAATTCGCGAAGATTGTTACTTTAATCACCTGGTGCGCGACCTTGTGCGTCCCGGTTATCGGGTCAACATTTGGAGCATTTTGTGTCCTTTGAAAACTTGGAAATTAACTTAAGTTCTCGAAGATTGTTATTGTAAACACCTGGTGCACAACCTTATGCATCCCGGTTATCGGGGCACCATTTGGTGCTTTTAACATTCTTAAAAAACTTGAAATTTCGAAAAAATGCCCGAAGATTGTTATTCTACACACCTGGTGCGCGACCTTGAGCATCCCGGTTATCGGGTCACCATTTGGTGCTTTTAACGTTCTTAAAAAACTTGAAATTTCGAACAAATTCCAGAAGATTGTTGTTCTAAAGCACCTGGTGGGCATCCTGGTGCTTCTTGGTGTACCCTGGTCATCGGTTTATCATTTGGAATTTTTTATGTCCGTCGAAAACTTGGAATTTAAAAAAAATTCCCGAAGATTTTTTTTTATAAACACCTGGTAATAAAAGAAGTTAAAGCAATTTCTTTAGAACTCGAGTGAATTCTGCAGAATGATAAGAATTCCGGTTATTTCTACAGAATTCAAATAATACATGTGCTTTAAATAATGCAATTAACTCGTCCACAATGGTTTCTAATTTGGTTGTTAAGGAAAAGATTCTTATGAATTTTCGAATCTCGTTTAAGTGTGAAGTTGCATCAAAGAACTTTTATTCTCACACACTCCCAGCGATGGCACATGGACTCTTGACTATCTAAAGCATTTTTTTGATTGGTTGATCTTTAATTGCTAATTACTCGTTAATTATGCATTTAATCAAATTTTTTATTGATCATTTTCTATTCAGTTTTTCACAGGGAATCAGAAAATATTAATATGTATTTTGAATACTCGGACACCCTGTATAAACTTTCAAACTCTGAAAGAAACTTTGCGGAACTTTGCGAAATAAAAATTTGTCGCATCAGGAACTTTTTTGATATTACTTGACATGTCAGAAATATCACAAAGATGGAGGCCAACCATCTTTGATTGCATCACTTACGCTCAAACAATGCAAACGGGCAGTTTCAGAACTAAAATGATGAATTTCAGATGGTTGATTGGTTGGCCTCCATATTTGTGATATTTCTGACATGTCAAGTGATATCAAAAAGTTCCCGACGCGACAAATTTTTATTTCGCAAAGTTTCGCAAAGTTTCTTTCAGAGTTTGAAAGTTTATATTGTGGAAGGACCGCGTACAGAACGTTTTTTTCATCTAGTGACGGTGTTGTGTTTATAAAATAGTGAAAAGTGGAGTGACTTTGAAAATCGTCATCTCTTCCCGCGATTTTTTTACTTGGTATGCATTTCGCCGTTATTCACTTTAATATCCACTTTCTCAACAAAAACGCGATGCATTTTTTATAAGATGCACTCTAGGATTTCATCAGACCCGAAATACTTGGTGAGTTTCTTTTATTTATCCCTAAATCTACTCTTCAAATTAAATACGGAGGCAGGGCCGTCTTTATTATTGGGGGCACCCAAAAAATTTTCTAAGTCCCCATTATCCAACGCCCTTAAATAGAAATGCGTATACAGAGAGAGAAAATGTACAGTTTTAATATTTCTGGAGTAAAATGAGAAAATAGTAATTTGAGGTTATAAATCTGATCAAAAACACCTTTGAGAAACATTTCATACTATTTTTTAAATACTTAAATTTTTTAAATTAAATAAATAAATAAATAAATACTTACTTTAATGTTACAGCCAATCGAAATTTGGGAGGCAATGATCGTCTTAGGCTCCTTTTTTGTAGGCGAATTCCCACAATATCTACCACCTTGTCGAATTGCTCAGGAGTCATTCGACACATTTTTTTGAATTTTTGTTTGTCGCAATGGTAATAATAGGTAAACAATCCGAATCCACCATATATATCCCGCACATGGTCTTGCAGATGAGGTTTGACCCAACACAAACGAGCCCGGCTTCTTCGCTTGTATTGAAGGTAGAACCAGATAAGCCTCATGTACTGGATGGAAAGCGTCAGAAATGCTAATTGATCTAGCATTTTTAATCTAGCATCAATCACAAAAAAAATCACAACAATCGCAGACAAGTTAACGATGACGTATCTGAACAGATGAATATGTACGATATAGTAATGACAGATGAACGCTGAAACGCTGGAACGTGAACCAACGAACAAAACAGCGACAGTTGGTAGCAATGCGTTTGTGACGTCAGAACGTCCGCGCATCGACGATACGAACGAAACACGAACGTACGAACTACGAAGCTTAGGCAAAGCTTAGGAAGCATTGTGGCAGCACCTTGAAAATACTGCTTGAGGCAGTTTATCGCCTCCTTACTTGACGTCGTTTTCGTAGCGAACAACTTTATAAATTTTGTGAATGCATCCACAATTAGGAACACGTGCTTTTTCGCTATTTTCGCATTCACTCTATCAATAGGACCAAAATGGTCAATATGTAAGGTTGCAAAAGGGGTATCACCTTTAGGGATAATATTCATGAAACCCTCAACTTTCCCCGAAGAAGGAGAAAAGGAAACGCACTTCAAGCAATTTTGTATGTGACTCTCTATTTTCTCGTTTAATTTTGGAAACCAGTATGTCCTGGAAATGATTTATTTTGATTTCGCGAGACCCAAGTGCCCATCTCGTTGTGGTATTTAAAGAAAACATGGCTCTCCATGTTCGATGGCACATAAAACAATAAGTCATTTCCCTTTTTCCTGTACATACTACCATTTCACATTTCGTACGAATCGTGTTGCTGCTTTTCTAAAAGGTTCCTAATTTCGACTATCTTAGAATCCTGAGTCTGGCATACCGAGAGATACCACTCGAAAGGATTGTCCTCGACATTCAAAACATCAAAAGCACGACTCAAAGCGTCAATGTGCTGCATGCGAGTACCAGGTCTGTGCTCAGTCTCATAATCAAAAGTTTGGAGTTCTGATACCCATCTTTCGATTCTTGGATTTATGTCCCTTTTTTCTAAAGCCAATTTCAGAGAATTACAGTCCGTCACAATCTTAAACCTGATTCCATGAAGATATACTCGAAATCGTCTCAGATCATATATGATTGACATCATCTCCAGTTCGAAACTGTGATACCTGCTCTCATACTCAGTAGTTCTTTTTGAGAAGAAAAAGATAGGGTGAAAACGCTTGTCTTTCTTTTGTTGAAGAAGGATAGAGCCAAAACCAATGGAACTAGCATCACAATGCAGTTCAGTGGAATCTCGTGGATTATAAATGGCCAATAGAGGCTTCGTAGCTATATATATATATACAAAAGCGTTCTTTTCTGCTTCACTAAAAACAAAAACGGCATCCTTCCTCAAAAAGTCGTAAAGCGACTTCGCTATCAGGGTAAATCCCTCAATATATTTTCTAAAATATTGACACATACCCAAGAATCTTTGGATTTGCTGAACAGTTTGCGGTTCTGGGAACTGTTCAATAGTCTCGAGACCCTTTTTGATGGGCGGACTCGTTCCGCGGAAACGATGTAACCTAGAAATTCTATTTCAGTGAACATAAAAGAGCATTTCTCCAGTTTCATCTCCATTTTATTCTTTGACATCACGGCAAAGACTTCATTCAGAACCTCAATCTGTTCCTCTATTGTCTTGGTTGCCACTATAACGTCCTCTAAGTGTACAATTACTTTCCCCGCCTTGATTAAATCTGAAAAAGCGCTGTTAATAAAACGTTGTAACGTGGCCGGTGCCGTTTTGAGTCCAAAAGGCATTTATAAGTACTCATACGGCCAATCGTTGTGACAAATGAGGTTAGTTTTATTGAATTGGGGGCGACTTCGATATGGTGAAAACCATCCTTCAGATCAAGCAGGATGAAATATCTCTTACCCCCCAGGGCATCTATCTGATTGTCTATTAAGGGAAGGGGGTAGTCATCTCGCAGAGTTATTTTATTCAGAATTCTGAAATCTACACAAAGGCGCAAATCGCCATTCTTTCTCTTTGTTAAAACTATAGGTGACACATATTCCGAATTACTAGGACGGATCAGTTTCCTGTCAAGTAAATCACTTATAATTCTCTGTAATTTTGATTTCTCGTCGTATGACAGTCGTCTAGGCGCAACAAAAATAGGTTTCGAATCAGTTAAATTTAGTTTTAGTTCCGCTTTTACCTCAGGCGCTTCCGGCTTTTCGTGTTCCGAATACTCCAATTTAAACTGTTCAATAAGTTTCAATTTTGTTTCGTAGGGAATCTCGGGATTAATATTAAATTCGGGTTCTTGCTTCCCGTCAATAAGACAAACATCGATATTATTTAATTCGTCCACTTTCTTTTCAAAAGTGACCGATTTTGCTTCTGACCCTATCTTCGCAAGACCTAAATCAAATTTGCCTAAAACATCTCGACCTAACACCAGAGACGATCTCATTGTTTCATCCGGTACAATGAGCAACTTTACATAATTCCGGATTTCGCTATCAAGTATAATACTCGCCTAAACCTTACATATAACTGTCAGCATCAGTAACGTCTTCTACACGCTGGTCACCTTACTTTATTTTTACACTTTATTTTTATAAAACTGATCGGACTACCTAAATCAAGAACGCAATATACATTGATACGTTTACCACCCGCTGGAATCACGATGACCTTCCTAAAGAATTTCTCGTCCTCCAGAGGAATCTCACTGACGAAGTTAACTGCTGCTTCCTTGGGTACACAATCTCTTGCAATGTGTTCAGCTTCATTGCGCTTATAGCACACCTGTTTCCTCGACTGTTTACATTGATCGTATGTGTGTCCCATCGCTCTGCAGTTGTAGCATCTAAAGGTTCTTCTGCCCTCCTCTCTATATGTGGGTTTCCCGGAAGTATTCCAAGTATTCCGACTTCCCTTGAAGTCAGCTGGTTTTGGTTCACTTTTGAGATGTCCTTTTGGTAGATCGGGAGGCAACGAGATTTTGTTAAAGGCCTCCAACATATCTGAGGTAGAGTCGAACTTCCTCATTCGAGCTTGATTCTACAGCTGCACGTCAGGAATCCCATCGATCAGGTAATCGATCATCTCATCTTCTTCTACAGGTACTTGATTTCCCAAAATAATTTGTTGTAATTTATTGGTTAAACGGCTCATTCTGTTGCCATTTTCTTTCCTGAAGATACGTCGACATTCCATTCTCTTCGGACGATGATCGAACATGTTTCTCATTTCCTTGAGCAGATCATCCATGCTCATTTGCATATGTTCTGATTTTGAGTGAAACCACTCTAATGCGTTCCCTCTTAGTTTGAAACTGAACAATATCTTAGCCTGATTATCGTCACTCAAAGAAGGATTTGTTTCTCCCACTCCGAGAAATTGTTTTCGCTGCCGTTAAACACACTCAAGAGGTCACTTATTCCCCTCAGGTTAAAATTCGGGCGAGAACTTGTAGAACTTTCCTGAGACGGCGAATCGCGATGAACTTCGCATCGAGTGAATTCCAACTCGCGACGGAGTAAGTCCCTTTCTCTCCTCATCTACTCCATTTCTCGTATCATGAGGTCGACTTCGACATCCCGCATCAAATTTTGTCTATCAGCCGAACTGTTCGTGATCTCGTCATCAGTGTGGTTGTTTGAGGACTGATGAACTTCGACTTCAATGTGGCTCGAATTAGAGTTCATTCCTTCCACCTCGTTCAGTCAAGCACCTTCGGGATAGACTTCATTTAATCTTGAAATCAAGTCAGCTTTGTTCCCGGTTGAAGCAAGACCCTTACTTCTCAGAATCTCCTTCAGTTGCGGTATCGTGAGGTTATTTGGATCCTTCATCTTACATTGTCACAGCTGTCTGAACACCTTTACGCGAACTGTCACTCTACTTTACCAGTCGGTAATTTTGATCACGTATGGTAACCCAATGTTTAAGGTTCCAAACTTTTACACCAGGTGGCACTTTTCACAAAGATAGTGCGGCACTCTACGTTCAAAGATGGCGGTTCCGCGCGCCGTATTTGCGTATTTCCTGAATTTTCCACTTTCAAGCATGCTTTTAGGAGACAAAATACCATGAGATGATAAACATTGGCGTTTGATAATACTGTTGAAAAGATTCTTAGATATAGTATCAGCCAAAAGTCATCAACGCGGTTTAGATAAATACTTAGATTGTTTGATCAATGAGTATTTAACTCTTTTAAGTCATTTATTTCATAGAAGCCCTACACGTCGTGCTGTAATGAATTTCCCCCTCCCTTCCCAAAAAAAATCATTTATTTAGTAAAATCCAAATTGAGTCACACAGTCTCAAAAGGGAAAAGCACACAGCTGAAAAGGGCACACAGTTAAAAGGGAAGGCACACAGCCGAAAAAGGGCACACAGTTCAAAGGTCACCCCGACAAGCCAAAACTTAAGTCACACAGACTCGCAAGCGTCACCAGCGTTGCACACAGCAATTCTCGCAGATTCGCACACAGCAGAATCACACTCCCAAACACATCGAAAAATTTCACACAGCGATTGAGTGTCGGCAATTATATCAAAAAAGACACAGTTCAGGGCACACAGTCCTTTTTGATAGTCTCAAGACTGTTTCCCAATCGAGTCTCTTTACGTCGATGGATGGCTTGTAGATCGAATGGCGTCCTCTCTTTTCTCGTACTAAAAGAAAACTTCGCGGCTACAACTTTAGCGTTCTGGATGAAAAATCGCAGTACCGATCCCGTATCCCACTTCTGAAAATTGTAGGCGAATATTTAATAAAGGATAAAACCGCTTAATTAAAAGAAGTATATTTCAAAGACGTAGGGCATGAACAGACACAACCATCTTACTTCGATACAAGACGACGACTGATCCCCCCTCAGGTAAAGTAAACCTCTAGTAGTGCCCCTTATACTGCTTTACCCTTATTTTTGCTACTACAAAGGTAAAATAAGTTGACATGTTCATCTCTACACTGTGGATATTTTTTGATGTAACTAATATTTACCCTGAAATCGAGGTAAATATTACATTTGCTTTTTTCTGTGAAATCAAAAAGGACAACTTAAAAAAACGCTATTTCTCTTTTCCGATCGTCTCGCTGTTGATATGAATACTTATATCAGTTGTGAAATGAATTTGATAGAGTAAACACTTAACAACCTTTTCAAATCATTTTGTTTTTTATTTGTTTTGTTATTTTTGTTTATATCAGTTTATAACGGTCACAGTTTAAAGCATTAAGTTTATAGCGGTCACAGCTTAAGGGTTATCCTCATATAAATCGATCGTAAAATCGATTTTTTATTTATTGCAAAAATCGAAGGTACAACATTTTCAGAATACCCTGTAAAAATCTTAGAATCAAATTCGAAACGGTTTAGCTTCTGGAGCTATTTTCACAAAAAGCCTTAAGAGCCTGCGGAGCCACGCGTCAACGTTCCGTCAAATTCAATCGCGTCTTTCTCGAAAAGTTATTTTTCAGATTTTTCGAACTTGCGGACCCGACTAATCAGTACGTTTTCAACCTAAACAAAATTTTTAAATATTTTAAAGGAAATTAAATTCTTTTCTCGGTGAACCTCACGGATATTATTTTAAAAATTTATTTATTTACTTATTTGCAAAAATAAAAAAAATATCCTCGAAGATGTGTTCAAATGTCCGACATTTTTTTAAAAATTGTTATTATATTTGAAAATTAGGTTCATGGACGAGGTATTAGTGTTATAAAGGTAAAAATAGTTTGTATCCCATTTTTGAGGCAAACATAGCAAGCGTGAGACTGACCGCAAATATAGTATAGTTTAAGAAAAAAATTCCTAAAGTTCACATTCATTTTTCACCGTTTATATGAGGCAACGAGACAGCCTAGCTTAGCTCTGTGCGCGACTTCATAGCCAGGTTCGTCCGCTCTCTGCTTATAAGCGACAACTACATTTCCCATTAGTCGTATAGGGCTGATTACGAATTTTAGCAATTCGGAACTTTTTTTGATTAAACAAGATGAAAAGAGTCGGGACACCCAGACAGTAATTCGATTACACCTACTTGCAATATACGTGAGTGTCCAAAGTATTAGGCGGATAATAAAATTCCAAACTAAACGCCCTTTTTGGGGGTTTAGATTCCTTGTTTTTTCTTTTCCTTATTTAGTTTAAATGTGTAGAGTGGCTCCCATCACCAACTGTTTTGAGACCCTTGTTCCGCGCCTCTCTAATTCTGTCAAAATTTCACTAGGATTAGGTATA
This sequence comes from Synergus umbraculus, assembly GCA_900474325.1. NCBI lineage: Eukaryota > Metazoa > Arthropoda > Insecta > Hymenoptera > Cynipidae > Synergus > Synergus umbraculus. The sequence goes on from UCOK01019343.1 coordinate 21,075, forward strand.
GGGGATTTGAAAGGGAAGAAGGTCAAGTTGATCGATTTTTTGTAGCACACTATGGGAAGAAAAGGTGTAGAACATGTCATAATTCACTAGTTTTTCGATAAAAGGAAGGCGCAAAGGTCAAATTTCAATTTGTTTTGCACGGAGAAAGAACTTGGGGGATTTCTGACAGAAATTCTGGTAAAAATTCATACTATTTCTTATAACTTGGTGACACATTGGGCTTTCCAGTGAAATATAATTTCTGACATATTATATTTTATGTGCCTTGTTTAAGAAATTTCTATAAATACTTTTTGCGTTAAATATCAGAAACCTTGAGTAATTATTCGTATAATTCTCGTAAAAATTCTGTGCCTTATACCATATCGTACCTTATATCATGAGCATGGTAATTTTTGTAAAGGTGAATAGGACGAATGGCCCTTTCTCTCTACTTGTAGTTTATTACCGAAAAGTACCTTATGCTATGAGCATGGTAAATTTTTCCGTGAAACTATGATGAAAGCTACTATTTTGAATATTTGTTTATCATACCATATTATGATATATTCTGACTTGCTCAATGTAACTTTTCTGTAAAATTCATAGTAAAATTTGCGACCTCATATACTATGTAATTGGCTCCGTCACTTGCGCGTCTAATATGCGTAATTATCCCTTTACTGAATTCGTTCCAGGACATATACTTCCATTTTTTTTCATTGTCATGGTCTACTTCATAAGCTTGAAAATGATCATCATAGTACACATTTTTTAACTTTTCTGTGATAAAAACCGCTCTGCAATTATCTTGTACCACGCAAAGCGCACAGAATAAAATTTTAGTCCATTTTCTGCTGCAAGCATTATTATAACACCGGGTTTCACATACCTATTAATCGTTGAACTTAACCCAGTTGACAAGTTTTATAAAATCTCTTACATTTGATGACAAACATGAGAAAAAATCTGAATAAAGTGGAAGGGAACTTGCGATTTAGTTTCAGCTGGGGTCTAAAATCGTGTGAGAAATATTGACCCGGCTTATTGCTGCATGAGAGCTAAATTTACCTTCTCTGTGTTTACTTTCATACCGCATTGATGAAAGTCTACTTAAAGGTCCCATTAAAAACATTATTCTAGGATAATGCAAAAGAATGTGATGTTTTGGTGTCAGACTGTTTGGAAATAAATGACTTTTTTTTGGGAAGGGAGGGGGAAATTCATTACAGCACGACGTGTAGGGCTTCCATGAAATAAATGACTTAAAAGAGTTAAATACTCATTGATCAAACAATGTAAGTATTGATCTAAACCGCGTTGATGACTTTTGGCTGATACTATATCTAAGATACTTTTCAACAGTATTATCAAACGCCAATGTTTATCATCTCGTGGTATTTTGTCTCCTAAAAGCATGCCGAGATACGTAATTAATGTAAAACATTCAGAAGCACTCATGGACAACTGCTCAGCTTTTAAATTATGTTCCATTATTTCTCGAGGCTTACATCCTTTTTCATTTAATCCATAAGGAAAACCAATTATTCGCTTATTCAATTCTTCGAAAAAAAAATTTAAGTACATAAATGAAGTGATTCAACACTTTTGCAATATCTCATGGAGTGATACCTTCGCAACATTCTTTGTCACATGGAAATTGCCTCAGCCAGTATGGAAAACTGACTCTTCTTTAAATCCCGTTAGTGATAATTTTTTTTTATCCAAGCCGTATTCATAAATACTTACATTCCAAAGAGTGCAATATTTTTCAGAAAATATAGAATTTATTTCATTCCTATGAACGAGACAAAAATCTACAGGGGAAGTTGCATCGAAAGCATTCGGAAAATTCTAAAACAGAGTGCACACTAGGGTGGTTCAAAAAGACTTTTTTTCTAGAGAGTCTCGATCCCCCCGATTTGATTCGAAACCCGAAAAAAGAAAGGTCATATTTTTTTTAATTGAAACTTCTTTGCGCTCGTCTTGGGGGTAAACATTTATTTACCATTTGATAAATCGATAGTGTGACATACAGTGTTCGTCATGCATGCCTTAATGGCGTTGGATAAACGGACTTGGAAATCCGTGAAAATAGAAATTTTCGGAACTGATTCTAAGGCCGACCCTGTGAGCGTATTTATTTTAGAAAAAGGTTTTATGGGATATGTGGGGATAACTTACCAAATATGCTGGGTCCTAAGTAGTCCTGGGTCCTATAAAAATGAAATTCCTTTTCAGCTTTGATGAAAAAATGAATATTTTGTCAGAAAATATTCATTTTATGGAACGGAGCAAATGCAGACATAGCAGACGAGTCCCGAGATAGAGACACTAAGTGTCAGACGCACTCAATTATTATCATATTTTTTAGGCACAACACCGACACTAATAAAAACCAACCGTCCAACAGTAGAATTTTGAATTTCATCTTCTTTGAAATTCCAACACGAAATTCGCGATTCGTTTCGAAACTAGACTGTCATTTGTATTCTAGATCTCCAAAACACAAGTACGAAAGGTTGACAGGAATGAGAAGGACAGTAAGCAGAATGCGCCATAAATATACGCAGCGCGGCAGCGGATTTTTCTTTTCAAAGAAGATGAAATTCAAAATTCTACTGCTGGACGGTTTTTTTTATTAGTGTCGGTGTTGTGCCTAAAACATATGGAAATAATTGAGTACGTCTGACACTTAGTATCTATCTCGGGACTCGTCTGCTATGTCTGCATTTGCTCCGTTCGAAAAAATGAATATTTTCTGACAAAATATTCATTTTCTCATCAAAGCTGAAAGCCCCCACTCCAGCGCGTCGAGCTCGGAAATTGCGCGTGTGTGCGAAATGTGTGTTTTGGTACGAAACCTCTATAGAAGAGCACGCGGCCGGCAGCAATAGAAAAACCGAGTATGTGCGAAATGTATGTTTTGGTACGCAACCTCTATAGAAGAGCACGCGGACGGCGGCAATAGAATAACCGAAAAAGCAAGTTTTTAGAATCAAAATAAATGTATAATAGGGAGCTCTAAAAATTACTCTAAATATATTTAAAATTTGAAAACTTTTTTCCACACAATATATCTAAAAATAAAACTGAGAATATTTCAACATTTAATATGTTAGGATTCTATACATATTTTAATTTTTAAATGTACACGTGAAGCAGTGGATATAAATACAATATGTACATATTATATTTAAATTTAAACTGCAATTATAATTTTCTTTTCTTAAAACTTTTCGTAAATCTTTATTTTTATAAAACTTTTTTTTTTAACTTTTATAATACACAAATTATTGTATACAAATTAGAAAAATAATTTAATAAAAGCACTTTCAATGAGAAAAAATTGAAATTAAGCTGCGCTAGGCTGCTGCTCTCCTGTGGAGGTTTGCGCCCAATTCTTGAGGCCGCCTGAGTAGGGTTAGTAGTGGGGGAAACTTTCGAGCTCGTCAAGGCCATTGGCTCCCTTATGGAGGGTCCTACTATGGAGGTTGTACTGTACAACCAATTCAATCATAGAAAGATAATAATAATCATTTCAAAGATAATTAAATAAGCAAGATAACAATGATCTCGGACGGAGTCCAGAAACACAAAAGAATATCAATGAGGAAAGAGCGAAAGACATACCTTCAAACAATGTTGCTCTTTTATCAATTATAAAGGCAACGACTATTTTAAATATCCACAATTATGGAGCTCACCCCCAATCAATATTAATACTTTTATGCCTCCTTAGTAAGGTGATATCCAGTCGATAATACAATTAAACGTAGCCTTCTCAATATCGGATAATACACAAATGGAATTCTATAGAATAAAATGACAAGCACACAAGTGCACAGAAACACACTCGAGAACGGAATGGTGATTAGAATTTCGCCTTCCGTCTTGTCGGCAAGCGAACGGAGATGACGTATGAGCGACGCTCATTAAAGTCTCAGCTGATTGATTAAAGGCTCAGCGAACGAAGTGCACTACGCCGATTGGCTATCGTCGTAGTAATGTCCAACACTTCGATCACTTCACTCCCATCGCATAACCATGAAGTATGGGTAGATATTGCGCCAAAATCAAACGATGATACGCTGAGGCTTCCTTCTAGGTGACTGGCTTGGAGATTGAACGAATGACCAATATTTAAAATAACTCATCCTCCAAATAAAGAATAGGGCCAGCCGGCCCTAGTGCACCTAGTTGAACAAATAGTAAATCGAATATTGGAATTATTATTATATTCCAATAACCAATGATGTCCCAATCTGGTAGAGTTTCGGAGTAGGTTTACAAAAGACACCAGATTGGTCAATATGGTATAAAAATGCCACCCAGTCGAATGAGTAAATGTGATTCCGTACTCGGCTTTATTTAATTTAGTGAATTTAGGTATGGTTGGTTAATTTCTTGTACATGATAGGATACCCTGTTACAATGTGTAATATTATTATAAAAAATTGTCTGTTACTTTCGAGAGTTCCTCCGTTTGCTCGATTTCCTGGGTAGTTTGGGAGCTCACAGCTGGCTTCTCTAGATAATATCGAGGAGAGCGAGAGTTGATCCGTGGTTTTATGCCTTTCGTGGTTATTCTCGTCGTGTATAACACCACTCCAATGCTCTGTGGGTCGATCTGCCACGACCGAGAGAAGCCGATTTTGCTCTTCCAAAGCAGCCTTTCGCTTAGCATTGATGCGTTTGCGGTAGAGTTCGAAAATTCTTGATAATTTATATTTGTCCTTCTCTTTCCTACAGCTACGTCTTTTTCTAGACAAAGATGGCGCTATAGGAAAGAGAAGAACAAAACATAAATTACCGAGAATTTTTGAACTCTAGTTTGCGGAGATTGCGACGATTCCTCCGCCGAGTCATGGAAGACTACCAAAACACCAGACATTAGCAAACTGAGAGAGGCAATTGAGACACTGCGGTAATGTATTAGATGGTATCGTCGTCGTCACTGCACCCAAACATTGGGTATCAAAGCAGATGACAGTGGGTATCGTTGCACTGTAACACAGGGGGCCGTGGTAAGAACTCACTGGTATCGAGACAAGGGGGTAGTTTATAGTTTGCAGGAAACTGTGCGTAAACTGGTGAAAAAAAAATCAAAATTTAAATTTTAAACGTGATTTAAAATAAAAAAGCTGCATCAGCAATTTTAAAGCCGGCATAAATCGGTAAGTTTTATTATAAATTAGAATATTTATAGTAATTAATGATCGGTAGATGCTGATCTATATGAGGCTTGGTGTCTTCTTCATTAAAATGAAAAATATATCTACACACACTAAAACCAGCTTTAATCTCAAATTGTTGGCAAATGGGATTTCTTTCTGGTGGGTATTAATTATAGTTATACATACAAACTTTTTTTTAAACATATGTCGGGCTAAGAATATGAAAATTTATAAGTTACTTACAATTAATGATAAAAAACGGTCCCTAAAAATTTTCATTTTTCGTAGAAGAATGTGTACAGAATTTCTTCTACAATATAATAAGAGTATTCTCTATAATCAAAGATATTATTACAGTAGATGCGGCGTTGAGACATAATGGCGTCAGCGATATATATAGGTAATCACTTTTTCTATCATATCGAAGTGCTGCCCTCTCACCGAATTACGAAGTCGAGCACTGTTTTCCGTAAGATTTCGGTAAATCAGAATTTAAAATTTTGTTTTGAAGGTTAGGAATGTTTGAAAACTTCATAAACATTACAAACAGACATATATTATTAAAATACATATTAAAATTTATTAAATACAAATAACAATTATGGATAATACGAAAAATGTAAATTCTTCATAAAATATGTGCAGCGTTTATTCTAGATTTAAAAAAAAATTAATTCATTAGTCTAAAGGAATATTTATAAGCATTAGTTAGTTAATTTTGAATTATATAAACAAATACCATTTGCTTAAATAATTTTTTTTCTAAAACTCTTTTTTTAAACAAAAATGATCATTATTGGTCTAGTAAAATATTTATTAACATTATGGTAAATTTATTTTCAATTACTTAAAGAAACTGAATTTGATTAATAAATTTTTATTTTCGAATATTCTTTCTTTATATAAAAAATAATTGCTATTTATTGAGTGGAATATATGTTAACATTAGCTAATTAATTTTCAATTGTTTAAACAAATTAAATTTGTTTAAACAATTTTTGCTTGCTAAATATTTTTTTTCTCATAAAATAATTACTGCTGATCTAGTATAATATTTATAAATATTATTTTATTAATTTTTAATTATTTAAACAAATCCGATTTGTTTAAAAAAATTTTTTTTCAATATTAAAAAAATTTAAAAATTACTACTGTTATATCCTAATATAATTACAAAATATTAAGATAATTAATTTAAATAAAATTACATAGTTTAGATACATTTTGTAAGATTGCTTTTTTAGATAGAAATTTGAAAAGGATGTTTTGGAATTCGCAAGATTCTCTCTTTTTTTGTTAATTCAACTATTTTCTTAAAAATTCACTTTTTGTTTAAAATATATTCATTTACATAAAAAATAATATAATTAATTTAGATAAAATAATATAGATGCATTTTTGAACATCGCTTTTTTACAAAGAAATATGAAAACAATCTTTTGGGAATCTGAAGACGCTCTTTTTATTGTAAATTCAACTATTTTCTTGAAACTTCACTTTTGTTTTCGAAAAAACATTAAATAATAACATATCTTAATTGATTTTCAACAACAAAAGTAAATTTTCAAGAAAATAGTTGAATTTACAAAAAAATAAAAGAGAATCTTAATAATTTCAAAACATCTTTTTCAAATTTCTCTCCAGAGAAGCGATGTTACAAAACATATCTATATTATTTTTTCGTAACATCGCTTTTTTGGAGAGAAATATGAAAAGAATGTTTTGGGATTCTTAAGATTCTCTTTTTTTTGTAAATTCAACTATTTTCTCGAAAATACACTTTTATTGTTGAAAATAAATTAATATATATTATTATTTAATTACTTTCAGCATCAAAAGTGAATTTTCAAGGAAATAATTGAATTTACAAAAAAAAAAGAGAATCTTCAAAATCGGAAAACATCGTTTTCATATTTATTTCTAAGAAAGCGATGTTACAAATTGTATCTATATTATTTTATCTAAATTAATTATCTTAACTTTATGTAAACGAGATTAAACGCGCGCTCCGCGCGCACATTTGCTACTGTCTTTATTTAAGATTTAAAATTTCCCGCGTCACGCGCCATATTCAATATACGCCGCGTCATCACTTTCATCTGACCAATAAGGAAAAAGCGTTACGTTACTACTGTTCTTTTTATAATAGGATTAATTTTCATGACACGTGTCACGAAGGGAGCCCTTTACAGTACAGGAGCGAAAGTACTGCAAAAGTGGTACCGAAAGTAAAATAGAGTATCCTAAAATAGATATAGATATCCTAAAATATCTAAATTAATAAACCGGAGGTTCTCTCTCCCTACCCCCCCTCTCACTCTTATCCTATCGTATCCTATCCTATTCTTTCCTATTCTATTGTATTCTATCCTATGGTACCCTATCCTATCGTATCTAATTAGATCCTACCGTACCCTATCACATCCTATCGTATCCTATACTATCTTATTCTATTGCATCCTATCTTATCATATCTATCTTATTCTATTGTATCCAATCGTATCCTATGTATACTATTGTTTTGTATTCTATCCTATCGTATTCTATGCTATTGAATTCTATCCTATCGTATCCTATCCTATTGTATTTTATCCTATCGTATCATATCCTATTGTATTCTATCCTATCGTATCCTATCCAATCCTATCCAATTCTGTCGTATTTTATTCTATTGTATAGGATACGGTAGAATTGGATATAATATAACAGGATACCATAGGATAAGATAGAATAAGATGCGATAGGATTCAATAGGCTACGATAGTATACAATAGGATATGATAGAATACAATAGGTTATAATACGATAGGATAGAATACGGAAGGAGAGACAGGGAGGAGCAGAGGGAGTTTTTCCCGAACACGCTTACGGGGCCCAGTCAGCTTATTTCTCGCCATCCTGGCAGTACTAGTGCACTAGTGCAAATTCGGACTATTGTTTCGAAAATCGAATTCGTTACAGTGGTCATGAAAAGCTTTGTACTTCACACTCGTTCGATAATTGCCTCCTTTCGCGCCTTGTAAAGTAAATAGCTATTATTTTCAACAATAAAGTGAATTTTAAAGAAAATAGTTGAATTAACAAAAAAAAAAGAGAATCTTGTGAATCCCAATACATCCTTTTCAAATTTCTCTTTAAAAAAGCGATGTTACAAAATGCATCTAAATTAATTATCTTAATATTATTAGTTATCTTAAACTAATTATCATAATTCTATCTAAATTAATTTATTTTCAACAACAAAAGTGAATTTTCAGGAAAACAGTTGAATTTACAAAAAAAAAGAGAGAATCTTGAGAATCATATTTATAAAAATGTTTATACACTAATATTTTAATTAAAAAAAATATATATTATATATATCCTATTATAAAAAGAACATACTTTCAGCTAACTTCATAGCGTTACCTCAATTTCTGACGTCAACGTTACCACTAGTTACGCATGAAGTGAGCAGTAAGCCTAATGACGTAAAATATTTCAAATACGAAAATCGCGCTCTCAAGCGCGCGATTGGACTCGTGTTAATAAAAATTTCATTTTTACATAAATTAATATAAACTTTTTTATTTTGTCAAAAATATATTAACATAAAAGTAATATAAAATTCATATAATATTTACGAATATTAATTTTAATTATATTAGACTATACTACAAAATATTACATTTCTTACAACTGTACAAAATTATACTGATATATATTTTTAAATATATAACATCATAACTTATAATTGGCATATTCTCGTTTGTCCTGTAATATTACCAATATTCAATATTATTTTTAAGTAATAATAAAAAATTTTTTCATAATAATCAACAAAAAGTTGATATGAAAATCTTCAATTGAAAAGGAATTAGAATTATGGTATTACGGGGGTTCGGGGGTTTTAGCGGAGATTTCTATTGGTGCAATTAGCGGGTAGATGAGTGCGAGGGGAAGTGAATGCGCACTTCTACATTCTTCATGGGCAACTAAATGCGGGGTAAAAAAGAGTGCAGGGTGAAACCTAAACTTTCGATTGACGCGCTTCCTCTGTTTATATTAGGTATGTAATATACCAGAGGTAGTACAGGGGCGCCGATTAAATTCTATACCGGACGTCCCTGAGAAAAAAGGATAATCAGCGACTACCTATGCTGATTGAGGGGGAATGCGAGGAAAGCAGAAGCTTTGGGATCCCCGGAAAGATCGGATGGGGACTGATTGAGGCCGAGACAGACTGTGATTTTGGACGAGGTCCGAGGTTTTGGAATCACAGATTCAGAGAGAAAAAAGTGACTTTTCCTGCGGGACGAAAAGATTGGAATTTGAAGCACAGGGACGCCTGTGTAATATAAAAGTGTCAATCACCACCAAACGAGTCATCGGATGTCGAAGGACCAATCGAGACCATTCCAAGAGAAGGAACTCAGCTGGATCGAGTTTTGGCGAACAACTGCAATTCCTTGTACCGAGGTAAAGTTCGAAATTGTACGTGAACTGAGTGTCTAATTAAAATTATTATATTTATTGGCTGCATGAGGAATGAATAAATCTTCTTGCGATAGGCAGAAGACTGCATGAAAGAAAGTAACGTTAGGGAAATCGTTTATGTAAAAAAGGTCAGTTCAAGAATTTGAATGCGTGAAAACATTTAAGGATTTGTACGTGTGCCTGAATTGAAATGTCTCATAATGATTTCGAGTTGCGATTCTGTGAATGTAGATTTTGTTTGACTTGCACGGGATATCATTTTGTACCAAACCAGCTTAATTTACAGGACACTGAGTCCATTTATAAACAAGAAATAAATTGTTCGTTTTATTCTGTGGGAAAAGGGGAATAATGAGTTTACAGCGCACTCCCCCATCTCAAAATCCTGATTCCATGTCGTTACGTTTAAATAAAACAATACAGGTAACTAATCGAGCACCGCATCTACTGTAATAATATCTTTGCTATAATGAAGACATTAAAAAGTTATGCCGATTGACTCAAGACATTATTACATTTATAAATACGTAAAATTTAATACATATTCTGTATAGTTCTAAGACTTTTATAGTGCTAAAAAATTGACCAACATGTAAAAGATGCCATCAAATTCATTAATGATGAATCTCATAAAATATTTGTTAAGTATTCAATTTTTCAATGTTGAGATACTTTTAATTGTTACCCTAGAATCGACAATAATTAAGTATTCTTCAATTTTTTCAGATAAGTTATGAATAAAAATTAATTTTCAAGTAGTATGTACAGCAGTGTTGCCAGTTTAAGGGTATTTTTCTCACTCACTCTAATACCATGTGACGTTACTTGCTTGAGAGCGAGTGAGAAAAATACCCCTGATCTGGGAACACTGATGTACAGAAATCTGTAAATTACGAGGGGCTGTGTATTATACATATGGGGGATTTTATGTCAAGTGTACTCACTTTAGAATCTGTCTTTGTCTGATCAAATTCAAACTTTGGAAAATTGTAGACCTATTGGATGATAGTTTATGAGAAAAAAATTTTCCTCATTGCGCAAATATTTACTGAAGGAGAGGGGGTGGAATTTCATGGTTTTGTGCAGATACCATCTATTTCGGGTATTTGTGACTCTTTGAATAGCAATAAAAAAATTTTTGCACACCATAGTTTCTATAGACTTTTTCACGACCTTTCGATTGGCCGTGAGCATTTTTTTTTCCTTATAAGTTTCCTTATAAGTTTTTTTATTTACAGTTTTTCCTTACAAGATTATATAGGTTAAAAAATGGAGAAAGAATTTTTAATTCATGAAAATCAGCGTTTAGTGCTCCGGTACAATCATAACGCTGACAGTCGAACTCCGTAGGGAGTCGTGGTGCATCTTTGATAAGTGAAATATATTGTAATATAATATAAATAAGTAATATTACCAGTGCTACTGCCGGCCGCTACGCGGCCGTCGACACACTACCGTTTCTATGTTCTATGTTCTTTTGTACATTCAATATGCTCAATGCTTTTTTTCTTATTTTGATACTTTTCGAGACAAATTCGAGACTTTTCGATATTCGATTTTGTTCAATTCGAGATTTCAGGCCATGACTTTTTTTAATAGGATAATATTATTAATATAATTAGATAATATATTATATATTATATATATTATATAATATAATATACAGGGCGAGTTTTTTAACTTGAGAAATCGAAATCTATTAAAATTATCATAAATCTCTCAAAAATCAGAAAGCATCTTGTAATTCATTTAACACTTTTTTAGAATATCTTTAAATTTTAAGAAGGAAACTAAAATAATTTGGATAAAGTTCCGAAAAGCTTAAACCTCTGATTTTCTTGAGACTCCGTATACTTATGTAATTTGATGCGCTGATTACGTAAATGATAGTGAAAATTGGCGACTAGGCATTTTTCATGATGAAACCATAAAAAAACCATAAAAATCATGGTGTTTTGCTATTATCTCAGCTAATATGCAAAATAAAAAAAAAATATTTGGTACAAAAGTTGTAGACCTCATCGAAATACACATTTTCTTTACACATGCATGCAAACACCTCGTTTGTCCACGATTTACAGACATGCAAAATGGCTGATTCCACACTGTCCTCAAAAGCAGTGAGCAAAATCTCCAAAATCGATGAGCAAAACGCTGTCACCGGTTACCAAAGTGGTCTCCACGGTTACCAAAAAATTTTTCTCACCGGTCGCAATGCCATCTAGCGTCGTAAACGGTTACTATGTGAACAATGTTTTGGGTGAAGTTGGGTTAGGTTGGTTTGATGTCTAAACAGTGGACAAACGAGGGTTTTGTATGAATTTGTAAAAAAAAATATTGTTCGATACGAGAGGCCTCCCTGCTGGAAGTAAAAAGATAGAAAGAGATAGAAATTTTGGGATAGAACTTTTCTATCTCTTTCAAGTAGCCGATTTGCATCCCCAAAACGCTATCTCTTTCTATCCCTCAGTCTATTCCTGTGTAATATCTATCCCTTTCTATCTCTCAGTCTATCTCTACGTAGAAAAAATTTTAATTTCTTTCTATCCCTAAATCGATCTTCCCATGCCAGAAATTTGTATCCCTTGCTATCCCTACGGTTATCTCTCCCTGACTAACTTATTAATTTTAATATTTTAAATACGCATATTAATTTTCTAAATACAACATTTTATACAAAAATATTATTAGGTTACAACTTTGCTTCCACCGTTTTTCGATAGATGACTGCAGCAGTAAGTGCCGGTTGAAATAGGCAGGTCAAAAATTTCATACAGTAGGCTTGGACATCTGTCAACATAACCACATCACCACATTAGTGAATTTGTGTTTGCATCAGAAGTGTATTCTCGATCGAAGATGTCAGTTTTCGAGCCAAATTCTCGTTATTTGCGGGAAGTGTTGATTTTCTGCTTTCATTTGAAGAAAACTGCGGCTGAGGCTCATCGAATGCTCTCAAGTGCTCACGGTGACGCTGCTCTTAATGAAAGAACGTGTCGTGAGTTGTTTCAACGCTTTAAAAGCGATGATTTTGATGTCGAGGACCGGCATGGCGGCGGAAGAGAAAAAATTTTCGAAGATTCCGAACTGGAGGCATTACTTGCTGAAGACTCGTGCCAAACGCAAGAAGAATTAGCAGAATCATTGGGAATCACTCGACAAGCAATTTCGAAACGCCTCAAAGCCATGGGAATGATTCAGAAGCAAGGAAATTGGGTTCCTTATGAATTGAAGCCAAGAGACGTTGAACGCCGTTTCTTTGCTTCTGAACAGCTGCTTCAAAGACAGAATCGGAAGGGTTTTTTTACATCGCATTGTAACCGGCGACGAAAAATGGGTCCACTACGATAATCCCAAACGCAGAAAATCATGGGGAATGCCCGGACATGCCTCCACGGTGGCAAGGTTATGCTCTGCAT